>OU426999.1:7550111-7552611 GCA_911387935.1 Dolichovespula saxonica
GATAATAAATACGTTCTTCTTATCGTATTTTCAATGAAATACATCGTCAAATATAAATCACTAATTTTCGTTTTCCCCTTTTCATTTTCTTAAGATCGTAATGAGGTGTCATAACAAACATATTCCTCTTCTCTTTGTTCTCTCTCTCTTCTTTGTTTGCTTTATTTTTCACTAGCTTAGGCGAAAAATTCGCGTTGATATTACAGTTCTCTGTTTCACGCTCGTTCATACAAAATTGCCCCGTGTTATTCCTATGCCGTAGCATTTTAGCGGCACTATCAACGACCGATCGTCATCGTCGAGAGGCAAAGTAAATTTCAAGCGTGGAAAGCGAGCGCAAATTTATATCTCGAAGTGTAGCTTCTCGTACGCTTTGATCTCCCGTTTTATGCTTTGATCGAGTTGAGTTGCTGCTCTCGCGGATAAAGTTTGTATGTGCGCGAAAAAGACAGAGATAGATAGGTAGAGAGAAAGAGAGAGAGAGAGAGAGAGAGAGAGAGAGAGAGAGAGAGAGAGAGAGAGAGAGAGACAGAGAGAGTGAGAGAGAGAGAGAAATAAAGAACGAGGTTTGATGTGTACGAGAAAGAGAGAACAAGTTGCCTCGTGAAATCGTACAAAAGAGTCGAATTAACGCGATAAATTGCCAGACAACGAGCTGTGGTAATGGCAAATGAAACATCGTAGCGCCCTTCTGATCGTTAAATGAAATATCGTTTTAAATAAAACATTGCGAATACGTAATTGTATTAAAATTTTTCAATCGCACGAAGTAGGAAGATACCATTTACATAAAAAAAAAAGAAGAAAGAAAAAATTATTTCGATCTTCGGATGCGAACAAATAAATATGAAGATCTATCGATCGATAATCGATAATTGAACCAATCGTCGATATTTCGATTCATTTTACGTGTCGCATAATATTTAAGATAAAAGTAAAAAAAAAGAAACAAAAAAGAAAGGGAAAAGGATTAAAATTTTGTCGAGCAATCTGCTATATAACGACGTGTCTCTCGAGAAGACTTTTTGAAAGTGGCCAAACAAGATTTCTTCTTCGTTCGGATTTTTTTTTTCCGAAGCGTTCGGCCCACTCGGAGAAGGTTCATTTCCTTCGCAACGAGGATCCAACGTGACTTCTCTCTTGCTTTTTTGCGAGAAGGTATAAGGCAAGGTAAAGAGAGAAAGAGAAAGAGAATTGCCGCTTAATTTTAGCGCCGGCAAAGAGTCGACGAATGGCGGCTTCTGATCTCCGGCAGGACATATATTTTCAAGAGGAGGGAACGCGTCGACTGGCATGGCAGTGAAGCACGACGCCACGTGTCCCCACCAGGAATCACTCGGCACGTCGTTGGGATGCCATCGAGACACTCGAGATTCGTCTCCTTTCGTTTCACCTCGTTCGTCTCTCCATCAACCCTCTCTCTCCTCCTTCTCTTCTCTTCTCTTCCCTCCTTCTCATCTCATCTTTCCTCATCTCATCTTTTCTCTTTCTTATCTCTTTGTTCTACACTCATCACCCTCCCACCGCCGTCCCATACTCCCCGACCAACGTCTTCTGTATCCAACATTCTCGCAATGAAGTTTTAAGAATTTAAAAATAAGAGATCCTCCAAGATACTCTGCAAAACGATATTTTCTATTGTTTTCAGATCCTTGTCATCATCTTCCTAGAATAAATTCAAACTAGTACGTTGAATCATCTTTTCTTAACTCTTCTCTCGATATATTAAATCAATATCGAAATAAATGTATTTTTAACATCGTTAAATATCGTCTGCACTATACGTCAGTTACGATCAAGAAGATTGCTTGATGATCATCGTCATTTTATTTTACACACACACACACACACACACACACATGCTTATATACCTATATCTATTAAAAATATCATTCGATATATTCTTCTTTATCTTTCGTGGTAACTCTATATAAATAAGAACGAAGAAATGCCAATGAAAAAGTAAAAAGTATCGAGGTACAGTTCGAGATTTCGAAAGTAACGCGAATTCCAAACGAGCGTCATCACTCCGGTATGTATGTAAATACACGTTTATCGCGATATGTCGGCGTCCAACATGCGAGCCGGACTAACTACTTTCGAGAAATCACCGAAGGAAGAACAAGCCCTTCGTACCGTTAGTGGTTTGACAAAAGAAAAAAAGAACAAAAAAAAAATCGCGGCTTTTCTTGACTTAAGAATGCAAAAGGTCTAATATATTTTTGGTAAATGAAATTATTTTATTATTCGGTTCATATTAGAAAATATTAATATGTTCAGTTGTGAAGTAATCTTACATACACAAATATATATACATCTGAAATTTTTCAATTATGCTTTTTTTTGTAGATAAAAGATATAAAAGAATTTATTATCGTACTCTTCACACTATAAAGCATATTTATAATTTTTTTTAAATATCACAAAAGATGACTTAACAAACGTTCTAAATAAAGCCTGCAAAATTCTCTTAAGAAACAATGTGTCTCCTGTAATATTT
>OU426999.1:7555111-7655111 GCA_911387935.1 Dolichovespula saxonica
ACTAAAACGTAGTTACGGTAGTCGTGGAATATGAAATATCGATTCCAGTTGTTCTCTCTACCTTTTTTTTTTCATCGAAGGAGAACGTTTCAACCGAGGAGCACCCTTCTTTAAGAACAAACCGAGTCAGTATCCAAGTAAAAAGTATTGGAGAAATGAAAGTAAGATAAAGATGGCTAGATAAAGAGAAAGAAAACAGAAACGAAAGTTAAGAAGAAACTAGAGACCGGAGAAAGGACAAAGACCAAAAAGATAAAAGAGAATAAAAAGGTTGAGATTCGGGTTATAGCACGGCGGTCGAAGCAATTTTCACGAAGAATCCATTAAGGGATCCCGACCGGTGCAATTAGTAGGTGACTTAACAAGGCCATTGTAGTCGTAAGACCCTTCGGTGGGTACTCCTCTCCCTTCGCGATTTTACTCGCGGATTTAATTTACCTTTTTCCTAGACACTTTCACTTTCATTCTTCTTCTCTGCCTCTATACATCCCAACTCTCTGGCATCTCTTTTCAGCAAGCAAACAGGCATCAAAGAGGGCTTTCAGATCGGTGGCTAGGGTTATCGGACGAGCTATATCGAGTTTCATTAAGCGCATTGTATGCAGGGTGGCTTGGCTCGGAGGTGGATGCGAAACGAGGCTGCGGTGAGCGAGGTGGAAGGGTTGTCGCGCCGACCAAATAACTTCCGTCAAGCCTTGCCGTTCCTGCCGTTGCTCTCGTTGCTCTGATTATCGTCCGTTACTGCTGATGCCAGCTACTATTGCTGTTACTGCTTATATCAAACAATTGTTTATTCTGTTGGTAAAGTATTGAATGTTCTACGTGGGTATTGGACTGTTTGGTCGAACAATTGTACCTATAATTTAATCTTAACTACTGTATTGCTTTCGAATAGTATCACCGGTATATCATTTAATGATAAAACAAAGATTCGACTAACGTTCGTTTATGCCAATATACTGATAAGTATTCTGATTGTAGGTATTACGTTAGAAATGATCGTAGAGAGAGAGAGAGAGAGAGAGAGAGAGAGAGAGAGTCTTGATATACGATATATACTATCCCATATAAATTAAAAAAAATTATATATCAACTCCGAGATATGATATATCTATATAATAAACTTTCTCTTTTTGAGATATTTCGATGTGCTCGATAAAATCGTATTTGACTTTACCATTGATATTTCGAAGATAATACACGACGTTTCTTTTTTGAATAATATCGGAATTTCTATCTCTTGCTTTACGACAGAGTATTCATGATTCTGGTAAAGGAGAAAAGCAATGCGAACGAATAATAGAGGACGTCGGAAGAAGCCACTACATAATGGCCGCATCAAACGAAGGAACCGTCTGGGCGGTGGTCTCAATGATGATGGATCTGCTTATATCGTGCGGCGCTTACGTTCTTATAAAAGACGATGCAACGAGAACATAACGATTGTCGTTATACGCTCACGATTCTTGTGAGAACATACTTTTTATCGTGCTCTAACTTTCGAGAAGATTTAATCTGAATCAATGAAAAGTGATTCAATCAATTTATTATTTCTCTCTTGTTATCTTTTCTTTTCTTTTTTTTTTCGAATTAAATCGTATTCCGCAATTTATATTTTCATATAAAAATCCTATTCGACGAATAAAACGTCAAAATAAATTTACTAATGAAATATCTTAAACCATTCGTTTCCTCGGATTGAAAGGATTAAAAGTCCTATATCTACATTTATACGATGACTCTGTTAAAATGTATTTAAGTATATACATGCACACACACGCGCGAGCGCGCACGCATGCATGTTCATAAAGAAAATGATAGGTAAAAAATCGCTAGCGACAGAAAGAGATAATAAAAAATGTATCGGAAAATAGTCGCGAGAAAGGTAAAGCAACGGAGAGAAAATCGTAAGATTATTTCGCGAATATAGATCGTCTGTTTTTTTTTTTTTCCGAGAGTAATGTCGATGCAAGAAACGAGAAGCTATGAAAGAAACAGAGAGCCATTAGGAGCGAGAGCTTCGCCTCTGCGATTTCTCTGGGAACGGTGACGATGGCAAATAACAAATGCGCGTCTGACTTGTGTGAGAGAGAAAAAGCGCAGCGGAGGATCGGAAGGATGCAGGATCGTGCTGAGTCAGGTCACAGAAGAAGAGAGAGAGGGGGGGGGGAGGGAAAGAAAGAGATAGGCAGAGAGAGAGAGAGAGAGAGAGAGAGAAAGAGAAAGAAGCATCGGTCCTTGTTCGGAACAGAGACTGTGCGCGTACCCGGCGTTAATGGATTTGACAAGATTGAATTATTGCCCGCACCGTCGTCGTTAATACGTCGACCAACGGAGATGAAGAGAGAAAGAGGAAAAAGAGGGGTAGGTAACCACGTACAGGCCGACCATTCGAAAGTAATGGACCGAACACCAGGCTACTACAGAGTTGACACGCGACCGCTTCCGATAATTGCTCGGCGTCGAAAATTCCGCCCTCGATTTATCGACAACGGACGGAAAAACCGGATGTCTAGGGCACTCGAAAAAAGTGCTATACGAATGGGATTTTAGCAAGTGGAGAAGAAGATCTCTCTTTCGAGGTGATAATGAAATTTCGTTTGCTTATAACGTATTGGAACACTTCGCCCTTCTTTCTCGACTTCTTTTTCTTTTTTTTTTTTTTATCTTGAGATCAATGACCTCGCAAAGGATCGTCATCGGTAATTTGTCAGTTTTACATTGCGTCAGTTTCTTTTTTTCTCTCTCAATTCTTTTTCTTCTCTTCTTTTTCTCTCTCTTCTTATCCCTCTGGTAAATTTTTAATCGATCCTGCCGATCGTTGTGTCTAATTAATTTAATTATCTTACGGAATGTTTCAACCGCGAACGGAGAATATGAAACGTCGAATTATAATTATTGTTCCTTTTCTCTTTTTAAAAATGTTTTCGTCCTCCTAACGATCATTCTCTTAACGATACTTCCGAGTGGGCGTGGAGGAATTAACGTACGACGAAGAAGTTTCGAAGTAGTGGAAGGAGAAGGAATGCAACCGGGTGAAATTAGAATCTCTCTCTTGATAATTAGAAAACGGCCTCTCCTTTCTCTACAGCCGAAGAAAAGGACGAAGAAGTATTTTCTTAAGAAAACGAGATGGCTAAAGAAGAGAGTCGTTTGGTAACCGTATTTCAGTTACTTTTATTAGATCTCTCTGGTAGGGACAGTTAAGATAGGACTCGGTTCGAAGGAAGGACATTGACCTCCATTACAACCTAACAATTTACTTGGCGAATGGATTTACCATTTTTCCTATCCTCTCTTCCTCTCTTCCTCTCTTCCTCTCTTCCTCTCTTCCTCTCTTCCTCTCTCTCTCTCTCTCTCTCTCTCTCTCTCTCTCTCTCTCTCACTTTCTCTCTCTCTCTCCCTCTCTCTATTTCTCTCTCTCTTTCTCTCGTACACTCTCGTATAACAGCCAGCCACCGTGTAAAAGTTATGAGAACATTTAACTAACAATACCATCGATAATAATTCGAACTTTTAGGTATGATCTAAAGTATACGTCTCTTTTCCATGTAATTTTAAGAATTAACGCAAACTTTGGAATATTAAGCCAAGCGAAACTCTCCGAACGGCACGATTTATGAAAAATGCTTTTGAACTTGTTTGATTTATATAATCTAACACATTATCGAAAGAGAGAGAGAGAGAGAGAGAGAGAGAGAGAAAGAGAGAGGAGAGAGTGTTAGAGAAAGAGAGAGAATCTTTTCTTTTCGTATTCTTTCGAAATGTAGTTTAATAATTCATAAAAAATTATGTATTAAAGGTTATAAACTCATTAATTTTATAGTATTGAAAAATGTCTCAAAGAACAAAGATACCTTCGAATACGAAAATACGAAAAAATTAATTTTTACGTAATAAATTAGGAAACCCCAACGAATCGAATTTGTTTACTAAGGATGATTTTAAGTTCCCGCGAAGAGTCACATATCCATTTTATTATCAGAGGACGTGGATTTCAAAAGTATTTTGTTAATCCTTTGGCCGGAGCTATAGCTAAGGTTTATCTGCATTAGGAAGGCCCGTCTCCAATAGCGACATAAGAATTTAAATAAACGGATATAAGAATTTAAATAACGAGCACGAAGTAGTCACCAAACTTTTCCATTCCGTGGCTCGCAAAAGTCACACGATAGACGCGACCTAATTTCGGGGATCCTCTGATACTTTTGAATTTTGTTGGTTTCCTTTTAAGCACGTTAACGATAATACTAATATTTGAGGATTCTCGAGAATCCACCACATAGTGGATTAAATTCAAAATAAACTAACATTCATTATTCTTATCACGTCGTTTATAAATGCGCACTCGCTTATACACATGACCATAGTAAATTCTGACGAATTTGTGGTTTCATTAATACGGCAGTTTCAATAATCCACGAATGTTAATGGCCGTCACGTCGTATGGTCTGCATAATAAACGTTCACAATAAATAAATGTTACCGATAATCTATCCACGAGTGTATTTGATATTGAATAATTTCTATGTTCTAAATAACATTAATCTAAATATCGATCGACTTTAATGAGAAAATAATTCCTCATTTTATTTATTCAATCTCGATGGTATAAAGTGTAACTTTGATGTTTCTTGAACGATATACTATGAAATATACCTGTAAATTATATCGAACGTAATATTACGATCGAAAAGTGTATTAACGAATTTCTTTAAATGTTTCGATCTTAAGTAATATCATAGAGTAAAAATAGCTACATACCCATAAAATCATGGATATACCATGATAATCGTAATTGAATTGCTGTCAATAGTCTTTTATAATATTTGCAACATGAAAGAAAGAGAAACAAGAGAGATATGTAACGTACGCGACTTGTATTGCAAATGTATAATTGAAAGTATACAAACAAAATCTTATTATTGTTTGATTAGCAGTCCCTGAAATTTATAATATTTCATAAACAAGCATAGGGTTGTGTAATGAGATTGGATAGCAAACTATGTATCGATCTACTTGACTCAATGTTCCATAGCAAATATTATTTCTCTCTTGAAGGTTGTTCTAACTATGCTTACTTAACGTCGAATAATCTTCGTCTCTGATAAACCTTGATCCGTCAACAAATCCCGTCAAAATACTGCCACCTCGACGTGTATAAATAAATTATTACATCATAGATATTATATAACAGTAGATTAATATTGGAAATTATCGAATTTAAATAAATCGTAAAGAGAGAATATAATGTCATACATTTTTATAAGCAATTTTCACTCGAGTCATTTTAAAATTGAATTTTCCACGTTAATGCGACGATCGATTCTTCGAAGTAGTTTGGAAAAGAAAGAAAAAAAAAACACACACAAAGAAAAATCAAAAAAGCCAAGTTGGCCCGATTATTCAGTATAAATTTAAGCCAAGGCAAAGTTACGTCAGAAAAGTTACCTAAGCGTCGACGGGTGGAAAGGTTCGCGTGTATCGCTTGTTGCTACTCACTCGCTCGAATAGATTTCGTTTTCGGGCGTTACCTCCGTTTTCGTTTCGGGTCGTTCATTCCTGCCAAAGTTTTCTGACGGTGCTCCAACATCTCTGAGTAAAATCCGTTTGATACACGCGAGAGTATCGAATTTCGGTGGCTTTCGATACCTTCGAGAAAAGTCATCTCTCTCTCTCTCTCTCTCTCTCTCTCTCTCTCTCTCTCCTCTCTCTCTCGCTATTTCTCTCTTTTCTTTTCGTTTCCTTCTATATATATTTTTTTTCCAGGTCGTAATTCTAGCGAATTTTTGTACGTTACCCTTTCCTACTACACTTTCGAATCTTTTAATCATGCCATCGTTGCTTCCTGTAAAATTAAATTCACAAATATACGTTCACTGTTTCCCGGATTGAAATTAATTAAAATAAAGTTTTTTTTTATCATTCAATGATTTTAAATATTTAAGTATAATCATTAAATGTTAATAGAAATAATTAGATGAGTTTTGTGGGGAAATCAAATTTTCACTTTATAATTTTCATTTTAAATAATAAATTAAAGAAAGAATTCGTTCTATAATATTCACATAATGAATAATCTTATGTCACATTTATTTATTTATGTAAATATATGATCATATTTAAAAGCCAAAAAATAAAATGTAAAAGTCTAAAATATAAATCCTCTTCCTTTCCTTTTTACTTCTGTTTTTAGGGAAATGACGACGACGACGACAACAACAACGTAGCTCGATGATTATAGATAACAGTGAGAAAATCTGAAAGCTATGACGTTTGCATTGAATTATCGATCGAAAGCAGCTGGCAAAGCCCGTGTAAAAAGTATTTTGCGTTTTCCACTCTCCGATGGAAATCTAGGGACTTATCGATATTGAATATTTTCCTCGACTTTCGCCCATTCTAGCTGTGGTACAGTAATAGTGCACATTGCTATTCGAAGTCAACAGGAATATTTCTATTTCGCAGCCAAACGTCATGGACGAATTCGTTGAAATGTTGTAAGAAACGTACGTACATTTTAAAAGTTAACAAGATCTACGTGTGTTGATACACATTATTTATGCGTGCGTGTAAATATATATTTATTCTGAAATAACATAACAAATGGAAAAATCCTTTGAGATTTGATTCGTATAAATATATCCAAATGAATTCAATTTTAATAATAATTTTGATCGATAAGTTTGAAAAATAATTTTGATAATATCAAATATTTTCGAGGATCATCAATTCAGATATACGAATTTTTGATCACTTTTTGGTTCAAAATAACTAACCAGTTGAATAAAACAATTAACTGATCTCTACCGACGGTGCATCTTCTACATAAAGATCGTCGAGAGCATGTATTTAAAGCAACTTAACCAATTGCAACTTGCCGAGTTCCGGAACCCGCATTGAATATTCTCAAGAATCATTACGTATCCACAAATTACAAGCTAGGGGACAAAGATCGTGGCTCTCGATAAATTCTATCTCGATGAATACTCTCTCAGCTCGATACTAATTCACTCAACTTTGAAACTACAAGATGTAAATGATAAAGAAGATTAATTTACTGTTAACATTAAGCTTTGTCGTTGTGAAACGATCTGTAAGGATTTCTTTGTTCTTTTGTTCTTGACTTATATTATATTTACAGGACGGGATAAAAATCATGAAAATAAATAAATAAACGTTACACGCATTATATTATATTTGTAAAATAATATTTGATAAAGAAGAAAGCATTCTCGAATAAACCTAAGATGCCACGTATGTACAAGTAGAATACTAAATCCTAGTCGTGCTTTCGTGTGTGTGTGTGTGTGTGTATGTGTGTGTATAGAATTGTCTTGAGGACCATTGACTTTTCTAACGTTATAGTTGAAGGGTAGTGATCATGTTGACCGCTGCATGGTACCCGGTTGGGTTGTAAGATGTAAGTATATACTATAGGGTATGTATCCTCTCTCACAGCTTAAAAGAACCAGACTGAAGAGCTTACTCGTTGTGGTTAGTAGAGACATGGGTATCATTCATCCATTTACCTGCATAACAACTTACTCTTTCTCTCATTTTTTCCTATACTCGTACGTTTACTTCTCCTCCTTATTTTTCTTTTTCCATATGTTTAAGTCTCTCACATTTATTATCTCTGATAATTAATAAGGATGTAATTTTACGATTTCATTCGAAACAATGTTTCCTCCTTCATCGATGTCCTACTCGACTTTACCCTAAACATCACAAATACCTAATATTTTATCTGAAAGGAATAATAAAATAAAGTTCCAAGGAGGATATAAGAAATAATAATCGAATTTTACGATACGAGAATGAACTCTTAATGCGTAAAAATAGTTGTGACACGTCGTTAAATGTTCGAGTTCGCTCGGTCGCGCACGCATATCTGGTAAAAACACGACACGTATGTATTTCGAATCGTAAGAAACAGCTTGGATAGTTGCCAGGATCCGTCCTTGCGACGGCTGCTTTCGGATTTATGCTTCGGCAATATCCGCGATGCTTTGGTTAAATCTTTCCCATCTTGCTCCTCTCTCTCTCTCTCTCTCTCTCTCTCTTTCTCTCCCTCTTCTCGAAGATCCCCTTTTTCCGCTGTTAAATTTCGCTCTCACAAATTTATCGAAATAACGAAAAGAAGTTAAACGACAAAGAGAGTGATTGATGTGCCCTTCGTGCGACCTTCATCCTTTCATTTTTCTATTTCCCCAAAGAATTATATCTTTGAAAATGTCTTATACAATTTCTATTGTACACGTAGTACTCGTTAATAATGATAAATCCACAAGGAGGTATTTAAACTGGGTAAAAAATGGCTAGATTAAGAAGAGAAAAGCTTGGAATCTTTGAAAGTTAAAGACTCGATTCCGGTAGTCTAATTTAAACAGTCATATCAACGTGAGATTATAACAAGAGCCATGGTTTTCAATTAAGAAAAAAGAAAAAAAATCGTGTCGCTTAGATTCAAAGTTGTCTTTCTTTAAGTCAAAAGTAAGTAAACGTAAAGTGCCGATAACGATGCGGTAGAAAAACAAATTTGACTTGTCGAACTTCGATCTTCGTGTCGTAGTTAAGACTAACCACGAAGATCCGATTCACGTTTTTCTTTTTCTCACGAAGCGAAGAAACTTATCGAACTGTGAAGTTCTGGAAACGCTGCAAGACGCGCGTTGACTTTCTCGTAAGGTTTCTAGTGGTATCACGAGAGGGGAAAGGAAAGAGAGAGAAAGAGAGAAAGAGAGAAAGAGAAAGAGAGAAAGAGGGAGATAGAGATAGAAACGAGTAACGAGAGCTAGCACACCGGTGTAGCTCTAAGTAAATCACTGTAACAAGCCGTCTCAAGTCGGATCGCTCGAGCGAAAACGTGCGAGTTTTCCAACGTCGAAGGGAAGTCGCTTGTGAGTTCTTTTATTTTCTTTTCCTTCTTCCATCTTTCTCCTCACTTCGCCTATGAACGAATAACTTCGATTCGATTTAAAGATCGATCCTTCGTTCGTACGTCAAAGAGAAGAATCTTGGAAGAGCTTCGTAAAATAAAAAAAAAAAAAAAAAATAAAAAAATTCGATTTAGCTTTCCATAACCTTTTCAACTCAATTACTTCCACTATGTTGAAAGGAATGATTTAATTTGGGCTATAACGTTCATTCGACTTCTGAAAAGGAAGTTACCTTTTATAATACCTATGTTTAAAAGAAAAAAGAAAAAAAAGAAAAACTAAAAAAAGAGAGTGAGAGAAAAACGCTACTTTAAGAGCTTTAATATTTTCTGAATAAATTATCTTTATTAGTAATCCTCACTAAACCGTTCGGTCTTTATATTATATTTAATAATATGTTTACGCTTTCAGTAATGCTTGAATTTTTTAAAAATTTCTCGCAACTCGTGCCTTTCATGAAAAATCTTTAAAATTATAAGCATCTAAAAATTTACAAGTCATTTTAAACATCAACCCTCAGTAACGACGATCGCAATATGAAGCATTAAATACTATCAGGAGAGAGAGAGAGAGAGAGAGAGAGAAAGAGAGAGAGAGAGAAAGAGAGAGAAATGTTCCACGAATTTCTCCGTGGACCTTCATAAACCTATTTTATCTCAAAAGTCCGACCACTTTAAAGCCGTCTTCGCAAAGCCAACAGCCGACGGGGTGACTAGCATACGTGCAAAATGTTCAGACCCGAAAATAATCCTTGACTAGCCTGACCGTTTATAAATCATTTTCAGAGCAATGTTCCGACGGTCATCCCCGTTGTTATGTTGCACTAACTCGCGTAAAATCCCAATTATATTCAATAACAAATAAAAAAAAAACAAATGAGAGAAAAAGAGAAAGAAAGTTAAAAAAAGAACCCGTTTAATTAAACGATCGATAAATTTCTCGTATTGGGATGAAATCGTATGGAGAGAAAGAGAGAGAGAGAGAGAGAGAGAGAGAGAGAGAGAGAGAGAGAGAGAGAGAAATAATTAATTAATCTCGCGTTAAAAATAATAATTAAATTTTATGCTGTTTTACTATTTTGAATAAGATAGAACGGAAAAAAAATTAAAAAGAAAAAGACAAGGAAAAAAAGGGGTTGCGTCGCGCCTGTCTCAAAGCTATAAAAGGATAGTTTGTCTCCTTTGAGTCTCCTCACCCCTTTTACTCCATTACTCGTTTTCGGAAAGGTAGCCGCCCTTTTTGGGCGGGATAAAATGTGAGCCCATAACTATCCTACCGGTATATCCTTCGGTAACGTTATCTATCCCTGCGGTTAAGCCAGACGCGGACATAACGCCGTTCCTTCGTCCCAGCGGTCGACCTAATCCGCAAATCCCAGCACACGTCCCGATCCATTACCTCGGATATCTTCGTAAACCGAAGATGCCCAGTTTCAAGCGTGCGCCTACATCGTCTCGATTGCGTAGCAAAAGAGTTTCGCGAATTCTCCTGATCATCCGAAACATCCACGACATCATAGGTTTTTGACCGAAGTTAAAACAAAAAAAAAAAAAAGGATTGAAAAGTAAAACACAATTTTAGTAAATAATCTATACATATATAATATAATGTTATGTAAGGAATAACGTTTCCTTTTTTTTTTTTCTTTTATCGACAGAAATTCGACGAAAATTCGATTTCTATGAATCGTTTCGTATTCCTTTTCTTTTGTCTTTTATTATTTTATTTTTTTATTTTCAAAAAGCGTAACGAAATGTGAATGAAAAAATATAATTTCAACGTATCGAACGCACGTATTGGTTTATTGATTGGAAAAGAATGTAATTTCGTCATGATCGAATTGATATTTGAATTATCGTAACGACGAAATTCTTGTAGTACCTAACGTGCACGATTCAGGTACTCATTATACCAGTCTACGTTATAGCATTTCGGTAGGATATTAAACGTCGAATAAAATCTTATTGAACCAGAATAGTAGTACGTGTTAGCAGGTATGACGCGTTCGGCATTTCTTACGGAAATACGTTATAATATCGTCTCGATGCTCGTCATTTTATTACAGTCTTATCTAAAGCGCTCTTATTCATAGTTAAACAGAGAAATATCTTAAATGAGAAGAATCATTTGAATTTTTGTCGAGTAAGAAAAGAAGGTTTAAAAGAGACCGACTTTTATTCTTCATGAGAAAAGTTATTCGCATAATTTTTAATTATACCGAGAAGGATAACGAAAGTTCTGGCTTTCTCGATTGAAACTATCCGGAAAAACTTTTGTTCGTTTCTATGAGGAAAAAGAAAGAAATAGAACTAAAGAAAAGAGAAAAGAAATATCAAATCGTTTGACAAGAAAAATCGTTTCAAAGAATCGAAGATTTTGCGAATCGAGTCCGGGATCGAGGAGTCGACGTGGTTCGAAATAGATTCTCGAGACTTTTCAGTCTTCGAGCCCGAAGGGACAGGATTAAATAAAGGAACCTACGTGGAGTTTCCGAGTAAGAGAACGAGAGTTACATCGTTGATTCTCTCTCTCTCTCTCTCTCTCTCTCTCTCTCTCTCTCTCTCTCTCTCTCTCTTTTGTGCTTCCTCTCGACTGCCCTTGTCAAGCGCGAGGATTACTTCAACTTCGATAGGACGTTCGATCTTCTAATAACTTTTGATATTCGACGCGAGAGACTCCGATCTAACCCAAGTTCTTATTTTACCTCACCTAGATACGTAAAATACATATCTGTATATAAATATGTATATATCGTACTTGTACGCAAAGTGGACAAATTTATTTCATGAGCTGAACGGAAGTTCGTAGATCGATGTTATCAGGAAATTTGTCGATGAAATTAATTGATGCTAATATCGTAGTGGAAGCACCGTCACGGTTATTAACTTGAAATGGTTCGCTAATGGCATTTCCCATCAAATTCACGAATCCCCCGTCGTCGTGCACGAGTAAGTAAGCTAACGGATTTTCAAGTTCGTATTTTAAGCTATCTGGAGCAACGTATAATAAGACGTAAATTCGGTTTCCCTATGAATTATTATTCGCTCGATGAAGCTTTCGACGTTTCTCTTCTACGATATAATATCCATATCCTAAGATTATTTATTTCCCGGATCGATCAGCGAATTTAAATAAGAGTTTCAGACGTTCCATTTTTTACGTTCTTCGTCGTTAATAAAACCAAAACACGTGCAATTTGAAAAATACGAATCGAATTAATGGGAAGAGATGTTATCGAGGTCGTAAGCAATTAAACGAATATAGCGAAATCCTTCGAAGACACCATTCGTTCTTTCTTTATCTCGCTTTCTCTTAACCAATAGCAAAAGCGCAATATATTTCTATAGGATCCCGCAGGAGTAATCTACATAATATCCGCGGCGCCGATTAAAAAGCGTCTGCACGAGCCTGCCGAGGCTATAAATTAATATTCCGTTGAAGTTAAACAAGCGGTCGGGCCAACCCTAAACTTCTCTTTCCCCCTCCTCATCTCTCCTTTCATTCTACGTTCGCAGATTCGCGTTAAGGAACTCGCAGCTTTCTCGAGAGATTCATTAAGGGACTTCGACCTGGCAAACGAGCCTTACTCATTGCGGTTTCTCAGGCATTTAATTAGTATCCGTTGATGTCGCCCTTTCTTCAAAATAGTGTAAAGAGGAAGGAAGGAAGGAAGGAAGGAATGAAAGCAGTAAGGAAGGAAGTAAGGTAAATGGGAAAAGGTAGGCTCGGTTATTTGTTTTACAAGCGCGATCAAAGTTTCTTTTTCGACAAACTTCATACAACCCCAAACATCCTGTTCGTCTATGCGTTTCTTAAATACACCTTTCAAGGGATCGAGAAGGTCTTTTCGTTTTATCTTTAAAGAAACCAATACCAATCCTTTTATTCCAATGGATTCTATCTTTTTATCCCTTTTTCCGAGCTAATTCTATCGATTCATATATTCCCTTTTTACTTTCAAAAAAATCAGAACCTTATGACAATTTGAAAATGACAATTATTAGGTAATTAATTTTCCTCGGACAAAAATTTCATTTAAGGAGAGACAGTATCATCTTACGCGCGAATCTTATATCCTGTTTTAACTAGGTATCCTCTCGAAATGTTCTCTACAATGGAAATATCTAGGACCTAGTAGAACTTGAATATTCAGGATGCGCTATACCACATAGGTATACTGTGCAATTTCGACTTAATAGTACCTCGAATCGATGGCTTTAATTAAGGGAACGTCTTACGGTAGAAACATTAGAGAATGAGAATCGGAAGATTACTCCATTTATATTGTTAAAAAGAGTGATGGATAGTTTCTCACTTTGATGAAGGATATTATATATACATACATCGAATATATATATATATATATATATATATATATATATATATATATATATATATATATACACATATTCGATTCATATACGAACAACAGTTTTCCATCGCGTATCTCTACGAACTTTTCTATGTTTCTTTATATCAATCTCTCTTTTTCTCACGATATATCAATCTATCGGTCGATATTAAAGTAGAAACTTCGAGCGCAGAACATTGCGAAATGAATTACTTATCGGAGAGTAACTCCCGAAGGATCGTAAAAAGCAAACGGCTTCAGTTCTTAAAATCCTATGTACGATATGTTCGATCTATGACGTTTCTTGCTCATGCTCGTATTCTTATTTTTCTTTCGGTTTCTTTCTAGAAATAGAAGAACGATGAGAAAATATCAGATAACCGTTAAGTTTTCATACATCTGTTCTGCTATTGTATCGAGATATTTATTCTTAGTTGAGAACCAGCTATATCGACCAAATAAATTTGTCATATAGCGTGAACAAGATAATGTATCTGGATATATTATTTATTTGCATTATGGGGAAAGAAATTCTTTTTCTTGGGAGATAGAAAACATCAAATCAAAAAGAAAAGAAAAAAAAGGAAAAGCATGCTTTACTTTTGATTTCTTTTCACGAGTACTTACGAAACGTTCAATTAAATAGTAACAAAGTCTCAATTTTCCAAAGAAACATAATCTATTTTCGAATGTCTCCAAACCATATTAGTCAAATCGATTAAAATAAGATAAACGTTTGTGGTATGATTATGCTCAAGTAACTGTGTATCGGAAAGCAAACGTTTACTGTTTGTATGGCAACGAACTACCGCTAATTCCAGAGTACGAGAGTATGCGGATCGTAGAGAACTTTCAAATATACTACGATTAATAGAATTCGCTATGTGGGGGAAGATATATCTTACGAAGGGTTGCCTCCAACTCGATTTCCTTCGACCTTCCAGGGATTCGCACGTGTACCGACGAACTTTGCTTCCATCGATGCCAAAGTTATCGAAATAATTAGTTTTCCCGAGTGCGAACTGAAACTCTGACGGATAGTCGATATTATTAATGTAAAAGAAATAACTTCTCTCTCTCTCTCTCTCTCTCTCTCTCTCTCTCTCTCTCTCTCTGTCTCATTTGCGAAGAAATGAAGTTACACGAGGTCATTTCTATTCAGAATAAGCCATTTAAATGGAAACACGAAAACAGCTTAGTTTCTTTGATTACTTTTCAAAGAATAAGTATAGCAATTTTTAAGAAAACATTTTCTCCGAGTCAATTTTTCTTAATCATTCAGGAACGTCTTTCCATTTAACCATTTCACTCTCAACGATATCGAATTTATAATGATAAAAAAAGTATTATAGTGAAAAAAAAATAAAAAACAAGGAATAAAAAATCTCGAATAGAAACAATTTGTAGAAAATGAAAACGACGGTAAAGGATACACCTTAATTGAGGATCCGTTTCGTTGCTTAATCCGTTCCACCTTACCTTTCCGGTGAAATAGATTCTCCTTTGGTAATTTGTCGAACGGTAATGCGATTCCATGCGTTTATAGATCGATGAGAATCTCGAAAGTGAATGGACGAGGACGAGATGATGAAGGTCACGATAGTGATAGGCTCGATGGGATCGAAAATGGCTGATGGCAGAGGAGACACGTAGCAACGCAACATGCGTGTAACGCGAGCCTGCTCGTCTTTTCCCACGAGAAACGAGCGATAAAGGGGATGCTCGGGTGATACGAAAAGGGTCCGAAGAGGTGGTAGAGTAGGAGGGTAATCGGCTTAGACTGTCTGACACGTACGACGCGTCCTGCCACTTCGTACTCGCAACGTCTCTCTTTCCCTCTTTACCGAAGATTCTCGCTCGTCCCATCCACGCCAGTAAATTGTAGAAAATTATGATTTGTACGCGTCTACTTCCTACTGATTCATCGTGGATTCAAGTTAAGTGAATCACGTTGATTCTAGTTAATTTCTACGAGCACTTGTCTCGATATTATATTACAAGGCTGAAGGTAATATTAACTTTTACTTATCGTGAAATTATAATCCAATCAAAATATATATTAATATTATAACAAATTTTGATTAGAATACTAAGGTGTTCATTTTATAAGTTAACTAATGTAAATATATCGGAGACATATATATATATATATATGTATGTATAATATCATCTAATTAATTATAGAGGAATTAGGATTAAACACGAAAAGTAAACTCTAACGGGGGGTTAGTCTGTTTACATTGTATAGAGGATGTTAACATTATTACTACATCTGAGGTTTTTCTTGTAAATTATATATGTATTAGAAAATTATGTTTAAGAGAAAAGTTGTTCTATTTTTTATGAGTCTAACGGCGTATATATCAATTTTCTATATCTCCAATATCTCCTCGAGAAACGATGATCTTTAATTTTTTTTTTTTTTTTTCAATAAAAAAAGCTTACATATGTATTTGTATAATATGAATCTGTCTGTCAAGACGAATTCATTCTTGTTCACGAGCATGACTTTTAAATGTCATACAAGATCTGAAATGAAAGAAATATTTTGTATCAGACGTGTCTTTTGCGTTTACAAATATTTCTTTATGTTACGACTTATCTCGTTAAATTCGACAGTTTATTTATTTTTCTTATTCTCACAGTAAAATCGTGTTTACTGCAGCTTCTAGCATTAAAAGACAATTTAAGTATTACTTCGGAGAACAGTCAGTGATATTTTAAAAAGCAATGTATCGCTATTCAGTACAAGAGTAGGTAGATATGATACGGATTTATTACGAGTGCCATTCAAATAAAAGACAGATACTAAAGTGAAATACCTTTTTTTAGGTGAAATTTATCGTTGAATATATAATATTAGTAAATTCGATTAAAATCACTTTACGTGTTATCGATTAAATAAAGGAGCCAGTCGTTTCTTCCCTGAAATTTCTTTACCTACTCCTTTCATTTTCTTTCTTTTTTGTCCTTCCCCTTTTCTCAGTTTCTTTCTTCCCTTCTTAATTACAGAGAATTTGTTTTTCCTACCGTTCGGATATCGTCGACGGTATTTACCAGCTGGATTTCGTCGAATGGAAAAAAATACGAATAGATTCAATTTTCATAAATTTTCATAAATTCGAACCGTGGAACTGAATATGGATTAGCTCGGTCGGAGGTATTGCTCGAAGAATATCGATTTGTGGGTTTTAATAAGACAAACTCGAGCTCGTTGGAACGCGGATGGCGAATATTTCCTTTGGGCAAAGAAGTTTAGGAATAATAAACGAGAGCCGAAAGTAACCGAGAAAGAAACGACGACTCTTTCTCACTTTTTTCCTCCCTCTCCCCATTTCTCTCTCTCTCTCTCTCTCTCTCTCTCTCTCTCTCTCTCTCTCTCTTTCTCTTTGACGATGTATCATTCGATAAGAAATATCCCAAAATAGAATTGTTTATTGGAAAAGTTCTATAATTAAATAAAGCATCCTCTACTTTTTTTCTTTCGATAAAACAGAAAACTTTTTCATGGATCAATCCGAAATCGTTTGTCGCCGTCAACTTGGCCTTCTCTAATAATTAATAATTCCACTTTCGCGTCGGCTATTAATTCGCAATAATCCAATAATCGGTATTCAACCGCGATCCATTTATCGAATTTCCACCAAGAATCGACCATCATTCATTATCGTATAATGTAGTCGTAGTGAACGATTCCTTTCACATGAAACTACCAATATGATATACATACATACATACATACATACATACATACATTATATATATATATATATATATATATATAAGTGTTGTTTCATTATCTCTTAATAGAATATCCGATTTCTCTCTCTCTCTCTCTCTCTCTCTCTCTCTCTCTCTCTCTCTCTCTCTCTTTTTCAAAAAGAGAAAAACAAGATACGTGAAACAAAATTTTTTACTCTCAATTACTCTGATCGTGTAGAATTAAAAAAAAAAAAAATAATAGAATGAAAGTATTATAAATATCCATGGACGTTTAAAATACGATTATTCCATTAAACGAGTAATTCCGTCAAATAAAATGGATTACAATATCTCTTAAAAGGAGCAGTTGTTACCCTTGGAGTTTTACGAAGCGGATATGACGGTCGGTGTTACGGGGGTCTTAGTTCCGTCCTTGGCCTGACGCAAGGGGGTGGAAAAGTAAAGTTATAGCTATTTTGGCAGCTGTTCTCGTACTAGCCACGGTAGCTTGGCCGGTGGTAGTCAAATATTATAACGGCAACTACTGCCGCGGTATCGAGCGAGCGTGACGCGTGAAGCCACGCGTTTCTGGTATACAACGTATATATGTACATACTACACAGTATATAATACATAGGTATATACATATATACGATAAAGTTCGATCGCTTTTTTTCTCCTTTGCTTTAGTCCCTTTCTACCGAGCCAAAAAAGATGATTTAACACGATAATAAATTTACCTATGCCATTCGTACACTCTTTGCGTGGAAACATATTTTTTATTTTACGACCGACCATTTTTACGTTCGACGTCAAGCCACGAACGAAAAATACCAATTAGAGTTGCGTTTTACCAGTATCTAGATGAAAGCAGCCATATCAACGATCCATTGAAGGTCATTAACGTTTGCATTTTTAATTAACCGTCACCGTCAATCGTACACCACAATTCCATAAAGAATTTTTCAGATCGCGATCTTTTTCTCTCCCCCTCCCTATCTACGTACCTACCTACCTGCCTAATCCCCCCCCACCTCCTCCCTTCCCCCGCCGTGGAATTAAAACCACATTCGTTTGGATATGTTAAATATAAAGTTAGTGATAAAATTGACGTACCTCCAATAACCTATTCATTTTATCGTCATTGTTATCGTGATATCAAGAAAATATTTCATAATTTAACGTAATCGATTTCTGACCTACTTTTACTTCGAGCTTGCATTTACATAAATCTCATTTACATAAATTCGCTCGTAGCATGCCGTTGGATTACGGCATAACGCGCAGAAGATAGGCTCCTATGATACACCCGAGGCCCATGAACTGTATAACTCGATAAATACACATATTTATCATTCCTTCTAATACACTGTTGTTATCGATTCGCCCTCGTTTTAACCTCCCATAGAGTTTGTCTAACAGAACGATTTTCAACGATACAGATAATAACCTATTGCCTGTTAAAATACTTTTACCCCTTAACTACGAGATTACATCGAAGAATAAAAGTCTGTAATACGTAAAATAACAACGTTATATCGGTCTAATTAATCGAACAAAGCCTTGGATTCGTGAAGGGGGAAACGAGTAGGTGGCTTATCGAACTGATATATCTCACGTCCGGAATGCCCTGAGTCCAAAGTCGAACTGATACGCGTCGTAAACACTTTTGTAGCTATACTCTCTTTCTCTCTCCCTCTCACTTTCTCTCTTTATTCTGTACACAAATATATACAAACTGTACGAGTACAGGGGGAGAACGCTCATTGGTCGGTGTACACGCGATCGTTCGATCGACTCTTTTCGCTTCGATTTACGAACGCATCCAGCCGAATCCATCGCTCTTAGTCTCTATGATGTCTCAATTACCGAGCCAGCTGTCTTCCGGAAGGTCGATTTGGGCCCTCGTACACCATTGGCTCTAACGAAGAGAGAGAGAGAGAGAGAGAGAGAGAGAGAGAGAGAGAGAGAGAGAGAGAAGCAGCCATTAGATCCGTGGAACCGATCTAACCCTATGATTTACTTGCCTTACGGACCGAAACTCCGAATTGGAGAATGGGAAGGCTTATAATTATGTCCAGTGCCGAAATGTATTACCGGTTATAATATATAGGCTCGCAAAAAAAAAATTCTCTTGAGATAATTTGCTGAGCCTACTGCTGGCCCAAATCTGCCATGACAAAAAATGCATTATACCAAATGTAAACTGGTTGGTATTAACGGTGATTCTCGTGAATCCAAGCTCGTTGTAGAATCCGAAGACCCTTATTTATTTGAGCTATTGACGATGCAACGGATATCGCTATTAAGATCGACAGGTGTGCCTTCTCTCTCGCTCTCTCTCTCTCTCACTCTCTCTCTCTTTCAAAATCATGTTGCAAGATTAGAGGAAGATGCCGAAAGTGTGTTTTACTGATTTCGTGTTCTTAAAGGAAAAAAATCGTGCTTGGATAACTTCATTCTTTCGTAGCTGTTGAATTTTCTTTCTTATGGAGCAGTATTACATCTGAATTGCTCGATTTTAAAACAAGTTATTATAAATTTAATTCGTCTTTTTTAAATATTCGCAAATATTTCAAAGTAAAATTATATATATATATATATATATATATATATATATATATATATATATATATATATATATATATATATACAATTGTGTACAATTTGCTTCCGCCGGTTTTGCTTCGTGGATCGTTTCAAAAGATGACCAGTTTTTTCAACGCGGGATTCGTTCGCTACCCAAAAGATGGAAGAAAGCAGTGGCCAGCGATGAACAACACTTTGAATCATAAATGTACAACCAGTTTTTAATAAATCCTCGAATTTAGGAAAAACGGCGGTAGCAAAGTTCTACACCTAATATATATTCATGTACACATATATATATTCTCGAGTAAAATTTATTTATGCGTAGACTCGTTCTGCAGTCCTCTCTCTTTTTTTGTTTTCCTTTTTTTTTTCTTTTTAAATAAAATGTCGTGATCGTGTACATGAAAATTTCTTCGATATAATAATATAAATATAAACAAGAGAGAGATAGAGAGAGAGAGAGGTAGAGAGAGAGAGAGAGAGGTAGAGAGAGAGAGAGAGGTAGAGAGAGAGAGAGAGAGAGGTAGAGAGAGAGAGAGGTAGAGAGAGAGAGAGAGAGAGAGAGAGAGGTAGAGAGAAAGAGAGAGAGAGAGAGAGAGAGAGAGAGAGGTAGAGAGAAAGAGAGAGAGAAGTAGAGAGAGAGAGAGAGAGAGAGAGAATTCGATGAAACTATTAGTTTGTATGTATCAGTATAAATGTTTGAGCACGCGTCGAGTTCCATTACGAAATGACGGCTTTGCGTGGTCACCGAGTATTTGATATTTTATCGGCTATAATTTCCGGGACTGTAAAATAATTTCCGGTTGAAAATAATCTCGACGATAATAGTGGTAAATGTCTCGATACGATGTCTACCACGAAAATGCATTGGGTTAGCCGTCGATTTCTCGAAAGCGGTCGAATCGACGAATTGCTGCCGACGGCGCGCGAGATTTGAAAGTCACGCATTACGAATTGCAAATCTACCTACTGGCAAATGTATGCATGTATTTCTTTCTATCTTCCTGTGTGTATATATATATATATATATATATATATATATATATATATATATATATATATATATATATATACATATATATATATATATATATATATATACACAATATATAGATATATGTATATATGTATGTATACATAACACAGTTAATGTTATACATCGAAGACCGGGAGATGCAAGAGATGCGGCCATCTTGAATCGAGAAAACGAACGGTCCGAGACCCGTCACGAATTCCCATAATTCGAGCCCGAATACGAGGTTTTATCGTACGTTGAAATTGTTTTTGGCCTCCTTTACGGCATCTCGGCACGAAACTTCCGCGTCCGTAGCATGTAGACAGGCAAGTAGGTAGGTATATGCAAGTAGAGGGAAAAAAAAGAGTTAAACAAGATGGGAGCTTACTGGTGGGAGGGTACATTCGAGAGAATAATTTGCATAATAAAAATGTGTGTATCGATCCCTATCGATTGATCCTTTGATCTTTTGGCTATAACAACAGTTGCCATTGTATAATGTAACGATAGCAAAGATGCCGCTTTGTTTTATTTAGTTTTTTTTTTTTAATTTTTCTGTTATTATCAACGTAGATAGTTACTTTTCATCTAGGAAAATGACTTTTTAATTATCCGAGAAACATTCAATTTACTTTTATGCGTTAATGAATTGGTTTGAAAGGTTCGTAATACTTGAAGTGAATCGTTAAAATTGCAATGATATAAATATTATTTGCGTTAAAGGGAGACGATAAATTGTATGTAGATGTTATGCATTATGGATTATTTTCTCATTTTTGAATATCGAGAGATAAAGGATAAATTTAATCGGTATTACCTTCAGAAGCAAAACCTAAGGAAATCTTCTAAAGTATATATTTCAGAATTTGATGGAACTTTACCAGCATTTAACGTGCTCCGAGATTCAAATTAACATATTTATTCGATCTGCCAAGAAGTTCAAACTATTCTACAAACTTAAACTTGACATTTTCTTTCAGGGAACTAATGAGTCGTAAAGTGAAAAGATTGTAGTAATATAATAAAGCGTAAAATTTTCTACGTGTTATTAAAAATTTTAAATCAGCATTAAGAAGGTTCATACGCTATTGAAAAAAAAAAAGAAAAATAGGTCGATTTATTGCAAATTTTTAAAATGATTTTTACATATCGTCGAAAAATATGAACGAAGTTGTGTAGATAGAAAAAATTTCATCGAAATCCTGAATATCATAGATCGACTATTTCTATTATGAAGCCAGACACGTTTGGATATGATTTGTTTATAATTCAAGCAATATGATAATTCTGAACGGTATTGAATTTATGCGCGATTGAAATGGTAATAGTCCCATCGAATGAGGAATAGGTGTTATCGAAGTTATCGAAGCAAAGCAACGGTACTTCCGTTTCTATGTACAACATATATATATGTGTGTGTGCGCGCGCGTGCGTGTGTGTGTGTGTCATGACTTTCCGAGTAGATTAATAAGCTTCCACGTCTGATCATTTCATTTTACTATCGAGAACTTGAGAGCGTATTATTCGCGATAACGTTTAACAATAATTTCGCTCGACTACGATTTCTAAACGGGAAAGTATGTAGTACTTGGGCATACACACACACACACACACACATTCTTATCGTTTCTTATATTCAAACGATTCATCTATAGAAAAAAAAGAACATCCTTTATTACGAGTCATGAAGAAAAATTGATATATTCGACATTTATAATATCTTTACTGATCTAATTTTACGGTACGATATTCCTCTCAGTATGATCTAAATTCTATTTTCCGCGAGAATCTCGTTGAAGGAAATCGAATGGCGAATTGCGTTCGTAGAAGATAAATAATTATTCGACTTGAGCCGGACCACACATGAAAGTGTAAATCCGCGTGAGAGATACTGCCGACAACTGCAATCGGTGATATCCGGGCTCTTGCTGACGCAATGCGTGCACTTGCTCAATGCTCAACCTATATTCTCTATTCTCCCTCTTTCAACCTCCTTTTCATTCTCTCTTTCTTTCTCTCTTTCTCTCTCTCTTTCTTTCTCTCTTTCTCTCTCTCTTTCTCTTTCTCTGTCTCTCTCCCTTTTTCCCTCTCTTGACCATCACCTTCGAGAGTTTGCATATTTATGACTGTTTATAATGTATAATTGACGGCAATCCGGTACACATTCTCGAGGCTGAGAGTCAACTAAAAGTTACGTTCTACGTGTGAAATAGAGAAAGAGAGAGAGAGAGAGAGAGAGAGAGAGAGAGACAGAGAAAGAGAGAGAGAGAGAGAGGAGAAGAGAGGAAGAGTGAGAGATAGAGTTCAGAATCGCTGGACGCAAAATCAGATTAACAGCTTTGCATTTTGGCTCGACCTCAGCTTTGGACCAACATCGTCCACCTAGTCTCTTCCTATCTCCACTCTCTCTCTCTCTTTCTCTCTCTCTCTCTCTCTCTCTCTCTCTCTCTCTCTCTTTCTTTCTTTATCTTTTATACATATACATATACACGCACATACTGTCTTTCTCTTTCTCTTAATCATTCCTTTTAGTAGTTTCTTTTACTACACTTTCAGTTTCCAACCGTAACTTTCCTTTTTACTATGACTACGTTAAAATTCATAAAGCAAAGTTTGATTAATTTCTTGGTTTATTTCTTATTTTTCATAGCCTACCTAGAAAAGAAAAAAAAAAGAAAACGGAAAAACTACCAAAGAGTAACGATCACGAAAGGCATATCTTTAACGTAGCCTTATCGAACCAGGCAGCTTATCTCGGTTTATCGTTAAACGTTGCATTACGCGAACCTAAGCAAGACTCATACTCTAAGAAAATTAAATCACCCGGTGACCCTTTTGTCCAATGTATTTAAAACTCGACCAGCAAGCTCGGCAGAAAACGTACCCTTATCAGCCTTTCAAACAAGGATAATGATCTCTAGTAAAAGCGTGCCAGAAATTAGTTTAATCACTGCGCGAAGTTACTCCATTTCAAAGAATTAGGTACAATGTTAGTAAAATAAATGTGGATAACGTTACTCTACGATATTTCGACACACACACACACACACACACACACACACACACACACACACACACATCTTTTTTTCTCGTAGGAGACGAATTCAGAAGGTAAAATGACGGCAAAACGTACGAAGACGTATACTACAATTACGAGAACTCCTCGCAAAATATATTGCCTTGCTTTCGTCGCCAAGTATTTTCTATCTCTCTCTCTTTCCCTCCCTCCTTCTCCCTCTCTCTCTCTCTCTCTCTTTCTCTCTCTCTCTCTCTCTCCCCCCTATTTTACGAACATCGTTGCCTTCCACATAAACGGTCGCAAATGGGTAATTTTCTCGTTAGCAACAACGACCGTGTCGTACCGTAGTCAAGTCTACCTTTCGCAGTAACTGCTACCGACTCTCTACTAGTAGAACCGACTTTAAAGCTACTTGCAACTCTTACACACTTGAGAACTTTTCGTACCCGAGAACTGTCCAAGATCGAGACCACTCGACTACTCGTTTTCTCAGTCTTTTCTTTCTTTCTGTCTTAACTCGTTCCTCTGCGACCATCCCCTTTACGTGATTTCAACATAGTTGCCCTTTTTTATGTCTTCTCTCTCTCTCTCCCTCTCTCTCTATCTCTCTCGTGCTTTGTCTCTTTTTATCCTTTCCGTTACCTCGATCACTCTCACACGAATAAGCTTACACGTTCAATTTTTCTACAAGCTTTCGTAATTATTATCGGTTTTGCAGGAGTTCCTATATCCCATTTGAGCGTACTTTCTTCTCTCTCTCTCTCTCTCTCTCTCTCTCTCTCTCTCTCTCTCTCTTTTCTTGAGTACGAGAAGGAATTTTCTTCGAGTGCTACGAAAAAGTCGGCTAATTACCATACCCGTATTTTCCTTCACGTTCACGTCGAAAATAATAGCACATAATGTTCTTTAAACGTCGAACATAACGATTCTATCTATAGTCGTTGCATTTTCTTTACTTTCTTTTCTTTTTTCATTTCGTTTTCTTTCCCTTCCCTACCATGCGCTAACACGAGAAACAAAATATGTTCCAATAAATGCCATTTTTATTTATCGATTATTATCAACGAAGAATCTCAGCATCAATCAAAGGAAAAAATAATTCGAAAGATTTTCGATTAATAATAAAAGGATAACGTTATTATTATTATTATCATTATTATTATTATTATTATTATTTTAATATAAAACATAACATTGGCAACGTAGTTTGAAATAGAAAATTGTGAACGAGTGATCAATGAAACATAAAGAGAAAAAGAGAAATTTAGAAAAGATGGAAAAAGGAAAAGAGCACGGGCGGAATGACAACGGCAAAGGGAAAACATTGACGTTGAATACACGATGCAATCCATGCATGATGTAACGCAGTGACTGAAAGAGAGAGAGAAAGAGAGTAGAGAAGTAGAGAAGGAGAGCAGTGCATGGCAAATGGCGAGCCATTTGCGAAATAACACATCGATAAACTCGTCGGTAAAACGAACGTGGAAATCGTTTTCTCCCCTCTACTCTTCATATCGTCTCTCTCTCTCTCTCTCTCTCTCTCTCTCTCTCTCTATCGAATACACGCATGTTCATTCGTTCGCTCTTTTTACCAAACGCTTACAGCTTCATTTTGAATTCAACGAACACCTTTCCTCTTTTACTCCATTTCTGTTCGCTTTTCTTTCTTCCCAACCATCTCGGAAGTGAACACGATCAGCCATTTTTGCGGTCGCAAAGTCTAGAAGCAAGAGAGCAAAATAAAGAGGGAAAGAGATAAGAAGAATTTTTCTTCCCTTTTTCCTGAATACCGAATTCAGAAATTCAGGTATTCAGATTCAGAATATTATTGATTCTAACAATACTGAAATTTCACAAAAATGTCGGAGTTCTTTGTTTTCCATCAAATAAATGGAAAGTTGGTCGAATGCGCGTCGGAAGGATCGAAGTTCGAAATAAAAAAAATAAAAAAATAGTCGAACGAGTCACGAGAATTATTTGGATGAGAAAAAAGATCGAAAAATTGTGAAGGGTTGAAGAGGGATTGTTTGAACTCTATATAAGGAGAAAGGGCAGGGAGGGAGAGAGCGAAAGGGTTTCTTTAGGAGGGAAGGACTGGACGAATAGGCGTCAAAGCTAGGGAGGCTGATGTATATTCATGCTACTCTCGGGTCAGCAGGATGGCCCAAATTACCATAAACACACCAGATAGTAGGCTAACTGCTCTTGTACTCTCTCCTGCTGTCCTCTTTGTCTCTCTCTCTCTCTCTCTCTCTCTCTCCCTCTCTCTCTCTCTCTCTCTCTCTCTCTTTCTCTCTCTACCTATCTATCTCCCTTTGACTTTTGGTTTACCTACGACTATCAATCCATCGTATTTTATTGATACCCATATATACCAACGAAATTTATCATGAATAAATTTAACCCCAGTCGCTTATATTCTTATTCGTAAAAGATTAAGCTCGACAACAAATTCGGCATATTAACTAAATTTAAAACAACGGTATATTCTTAATAAAGTCAATTCGCTCGTTCGCCAGCTCATTCATTCGTCCGTCCATAGAAAAGCTGAAACACGGGAAAATGCTTTTAATGAGATTGTACCAGTCCGAGAGGTTATACAGTATTAAGCGGATTTCTGAAACGAATTATAAGTTGAAAATTGTATTTTTTAACGAGTAAATCTAACTTTTTTCTTTGTTTTTTTCTGCATTTGTTAATTAGGAGTTTTCGTTTGAAAGTCCGTTACGCACTTGAACCCGACGTGGTGCGATAAAGTGCCCGCGAAAAACAATAATCAAAACGCGGTTTCGACCTGAAAGTTCTACGGTCAATAACGCATTGAATAGTTCATTGAAAAATAATCAGTTTTTAATTAAGACACAGTTTCCATTTTATTATTCTGCTAAGAAGGGAAAGAGTATACGAATGAAATGAAAACGTAAAATTTAGTTTTATTAAAATGCTCAGCTTGAGTCGTTCTGTCTTTTACACCGTTCTCCTCTTGTTCGTTCGCGCATTAACACGTTTCATAATTAAAAAAAAAAAAAAAAGAAAAGAAAGAAACATTATAGAAAAGAGAGAAACTGCGAATATAGTGGGTGGTTTAAAAAACAAAGAATCTAACAGAAACTTCTACTCCTGATACAGTGCTCATTTTTCTTCGGCCTCTTCTATTTTTCTAGTATCTCTTTTGTTCATTCTCCTTCCGTCTCTCTCTCTCTCTCTCTCTCTCTCTCTCTCTGTCTTTACTCTTTCTAACAGTTCCCTTTCATTTAAACCCGTTGTCGTGTGAGATCACAGAGGACACCTTCTTGATCCGTAGAGCGGCAAAATATACCAAGAGAGATAGATAGATAGGTAGAGAGATAGAGAGAGAGTGAGAGAGAGAGAGAGAGAGAGAGAGAGAGAAAGAGAGAGAGAGAAAGAGAAAGAGAGAGAGAGAGAGAAAGAGAAAGAGAGAGAGAGAGAGAGAGAGCGGTGAACTATCAGGTCGTCTTTAATTCCTTCCACGAACACATTCGAAATCTCAAACACCTATTCGAAAGCTTTGCTCTTTGAACCTCTCTCGCGGTGATCTGTGATCAAGGTACGTCTAGACTGCCCTTTATATGCTGAGTTTTCCAAAGAAAGAGAGATGGAAGCTATGCTTTCCTCAGTCCCCTCTTATTCCGATTCCTTTTTTCGAAGGACTCCTTCTTTACTAATGATCGAACGAAGGAAAATGCTCTTCTTACCTCGTCGTAGTCGTCGTCGTCGTCTTGTCGTCGTCATTGTAGACGAAAAGTTGCTGCGAACGTTATGACGAATTTTCGACGATGAAAAGGACTTCTTAACGAATTCGAAAGGTAGATAGCTGAGAGGAGTATCTTGCGAATAATACGTCGCGACCCGATCTAAAGGAGATCGAAACTCCGACGTCTCGTTTCCTTCAGGAAAACTTCTCCCTTAAACCACTTCCATTCGCCACGATGATTAAGCTCTTTTAATGGTACCGCGAATCTCTTTTTTATCCTACTTTTTGCACGAAGCACGAAGAGCAGCCGTAATTGAATTTACCGCGGTAGAGATTATTTTTCCGTGCGTTTCGTGCTAGCCGTACGAGGAAAAAAAGAAATGAAGAGATAGAGATAGAGAAAGAGAGAAAGAGAGAGAGAGAGAGAGAGAGAGGGACAGGCAGAAAGCGATGATGAAAAAATAGGTATAAAATAGATGAAGATTTATTGAGAAAAATTTCATTAACCTAGAGGAAAAGAGATTTTGTTAAGTCGAGATACTACATTCAAAAATGATACATATGTGGTAATTATTCATTTTAACTATGTAGGTATTTATAATTAATTCTTTGAACGATTAAATTCACAAGATTTTTCTGTCTTTCAGGGATTTTCTCGGATTTAAAATTTTATACAACGCTTTTGAGAATTTATTTGACTAAGAGTCGGATAAAGGGAATATAAAAATGTAGAAGAGCCGGTAGTACGGATTTGCGTTCGAAGTAAATTGCGCTTTTCGAAAACATCGTTCCCAAATGAGTATTTAACGGTATCTGAGCGAATAATTTCAAATATGACAAAAAATAAGAGAGAGAGAGAGAGAGAAAGGGGGGAATTTCGATACTACAGAAAGTAACTTGCCACTCGACTTTTCGACTTTATTGTTATTATCCGTGGTAATGAGCTGGATCAAACGAGCGTATAAAGCTGCAACGGTGGACAGATAAAACCCAAATAATTGGATGCTGCGCGTCGTGTGGCTAATTCATTCTCGAGAAATTTTAAAGATCCTACGGGACACGTTACTATCTATTGTTTTGATCGGCATTGTTATTATCGAAGAATAAAAAAAAAAATTCTATGAAAAAATTATTTGTAAAAATCGCGAACAAATTTTTCGTTTATTAAATGATATGAAATAAAAATAATGATAGAGAAAAAATTATTATTATTATTATTAATTACCGAAATTGAAGAGCAACCTATTAAATTGACAACAAGGTGGACGACGGACATTCTTTTGAAGTTAATCAATTATACTCATTCTCCTAGATTCAATTAAAACCATCTAGGTATTTGATTATACACTGTTAATCTCTATAATATATACATATATATATATATATATCCGTTAGAGAATAATATCAGTGGAATCTATCGAGTAAAAGAGCCGAGCGCTATAACGGAGGAAAGGATACTCTCTGCAAGATGGTAACGTGGAAATAAGCAGAAATCAAAAGTGAAAATCTCGAAGGCGAGCCAAGAGAGAGCCACGGTCTCTTCTCGAAGGTTGCTTCAACTCGACGGAAAAGCGCGAGCATTCGAGCGTGTCGAAAGCGTTTGAACATTGTCTGGCGTTCGTGAGATTCTCGAGTGACTCTGGAAAGGATCTCGAAGGAATGCAATTTCTCCCCTTACCCTTTAACCCTTTCCTTCCTCTCTATGTATCTCTCTCTCTCTCTCGCTCTCCCCCTTTTTTCTCGTTCATCCTTCCTCTACCACTCCTACGCGTTGCACTTTGAGAACTCAACGTTACAATGATAAACTTTCTAGTCAAGAAACGTTTTAGGATCGTTGCGTTTGATTGGCGGAATATACAAGTTCGAATCTCCTTTTCTTTATTTGAATTTCATCGACCGATCGTTTCCGGCAAAACGAATCTCGTTTATCGTAAAATTTTTCTTTATTTTACGAAGCCCTTTTTGTTTTTTATTTATTTTTTTTTTTAACACCTCCTTCCAGTCGATTTAGTTCCTAATTTATATTCGGATTATATTTTAATACTTTACTTTTTCGTTGACGTTAATGATTAAATCTTGCGATTAAAAGATATTTTCTCTCGACGTTAGATTTATTTCTTCCATTTTATCTTTCTCTTACTCTATCTGTCTCTTTCTCTCTCTCTCTCTCTCTCTCTCTCCCTCTTTTTGAATTGTTCTAAACGCGTGCAATATTTCATACGGCGACTATATCGGCGTCGAGATTCAAATGAAACGTCGTGCGTTAAAATGACGAAGAGGATTGGACTCGCGGGTCAAGGTGAAAAAGTTGACGAATACGTCTCGTTGCCCTGGCATTGAAACGACCAGACGGATTTATGACTAAATACAACAAGAACGATACATCTCGTTGAAATCATTTTGGCTAGACTGCCGTGAGCCTTGTTTGAAAGTTCGATATTTTTAACCCCAGAGATTACATTCACCAACGTGAAAAAGTTTCACAATTAATTGCCCGCAACGTCCGAACACAAAAATGAAATCGATAAGTTCCGAAAAAGGAAAAAAGAATTTCACTGAAAAAAGAAAACATTACTCGATCGAATTTTTGATTACTTTTTCGATAATCGGTTCCGTCGTACTAACCATATGGCGCTAGACACTAATTACTTTCACGGTATGTGCGTGAGATAATTAAATCGATCGACTTATACTACTTCCGGGAATTGATGTACCGTGAGAAAATTCTTTATCTTTTATCTTTTTTCATCTCTTATTTTACCGTCAGAATCAGAACCGGTTATCTTACCTTTTCACAACTGTGAAAATCCGTTCACGATCTTCCCGTTAATTTTGACTCCGCTATCAAATGTTAATAGCATTAATAAAATTCTATTGAGAAAGGATGAGACAGACAGACAGATCTATATATATATATATGAAAAAAAAAAAAATATATATATATATATATATATATATATATATATATATATATATAGATAGATAGATAGATAGATAGATAGATAGATAGATAGATAGATAGATAGATAGATCGATAGATAGATAGATAGATAGATAGATAGATAGATAGATAAAAGAACGAAGATGATTGAAAGAAAAAAAATGAATAGTCGTTCGATATTTTACGAGATCATATCCCCTCTCTCCACCGCCCTCCTACTATACGTTCTTCGTATTTTTTTAAAAGAAGACGACCATGAAAAGGTGAAGGAGTAAGACGAAGTCATTACCAGCAGAATTATTTCAGAATGAAATCAGCGAATAAAGGCATCCTCTTCCGGCTACCGTTGTCGTCGTTGTACTTCGATGAAATGTCGAGGTAGTACGAAAAAGCGAAAAAGAAAAGGACGAGGATAGAACGACGGATAGAGAAAAAAATGGGGCGGGCAATGGGGAAAGGGGTAGGAGATATAAAGCGCGACGAAAAGAAGCGACGTAGGATGGTTTTAAGAGAAGGAAAAGTAAGAGGAGAAGAAAGAAGAGGAGGAAGACGGAGGAGGACGGAGGATAGAGGAAGACGAGAAGAGAGACGAGACGGACGAGTTCGTCTGACGTAAATGTGTCCTCGAAGAGGAGTGACTATAGAGGACCGACAAAAAGGAATAATCGGGAAGCAGAGAGATGGAAACGATGGAGATCTGATATCTGCCGAGCGTGCGCGAGGGTAGCCAACTTTTAAAACTTATTCAAATTAAATAGACCGAAGATGAAGGGAAAGAAGGGAAAGCGGAAGGTTTCGAATAAGATAAGGGTTGATAATGAGAAAGAGAGAGAGAGGGAGAGGGAGAGAGAAAGAGAGAAAGAGAAAAAGTAGCAACCCCGACGGTATTGATAACGGCAACACCCTCGGAATAAAATATAACGCGCGTTTCGCAGCAGGGAATTAAAAGGTGTTTCTGCCCCTTTTTTAACAACACTCCCTCCTCTACCCGTCTCGAAAACTACGTAGTTACCTTCGAAAAAAAAAAAAGAAAGAAAAAGAAAAACCTGACGAAAGGTATCCTTGGAGAAAGGAAGAAAACGAGAGGAGTGGATACGTCGTCCCTTTGTCCGCCACTTTTCCGCTCCCTTTTCTCGCTTCGTTGCTCTCCTCACCACCCTCGCGAACCGTCTAAGAGATCTACCTGATAAATCCGAAAATCGCTCGAATAAATCGGAAGGCCGGATACTCCTACGCTGAGTTATTTATTTCTCGCGGCTGTTAAAGTGAAAACGTAAAAAGGGAACTTTGTCTTTTAAAACGGAAATCTCGACGACGCTTATTTTATGATATTAACTCGAGGAAATAAGTTTTCCTTTCTGTCTTTTCTTTTTTTTTTTTTTTGATTTCGTTTATTACAACGGCGTCCTTTCGTTCATATATTTTGTTAGTTTCTTTTTATTACTCTTTCACGGGTCAACGATGTCGCTTATCGTGATCTTTCAATGTAACGTTTTTTCCATACGATAAGGTCCGTCGTTGATATTCTCGAAAGTATCATATTATTTGACCTTTAACTCGATATTTCACACTTGATCGTGAAGGGTAGTAGTTCCTTTAAGTAAGCCAATAATGTCCATTAAATCGATCAATCTATATGTTTGATCAAAATTACTACGATAAAAAAGTGTGAAAATACAATGAACTCTTCCCGTGAGAGGTATTTTTTTATTAATGGTTTATATATCAATCGAATTGATATCAAGAATACGATTTAAATTTATCTATGTTAACATGAATTTATTACAAATCTTCTTATCGCTTAACAAATAACGTCGACGGTATTTCCCAATATATATACGTAGATACGTATGCTTGTATCTATGTGTGTGTATATATATACATAGAAACATCTCGTTAACGCGATTCACGAAATACGAAAAAGCAATGGCCAAGGTAAAGGGACTTTGATTTCCATAGAACCGTAATAAAGTTAGTAGAAAGGAGCACGGTTAATGAACGCAAGCGTTCTAGTTTCCATTCGTTGGACCGAGGTCTGATGGCTAACTTCACGAGTCGTTGCACGAACAAACACGTAAAAGCATGTAGGAGTGATGTTCAACTCTCTTTGCTGTGAGATAACCTTGATTTTTCATTCGCCATCGTAACCTATGGCATATTAGGTCAGCTAAAGGAAATACCGTGTTTATGTTTACCTGCTCCAACACACCAACTGATTGATCGATTATTCAACCTATGTAGCGTTCTCTCTCTCTCTCTCTCTCTCTCTCTCTCTCTCTTTCTTTCTCGTTTTTTTCGTCATCAGGATTTTGCCGGCAAGAAAATACGCTTGTATTAAATTGCCAATAAAATTGATTCGACTCGAGTATACCTTAATACAATGTAGATTTTAAGGAGCCCTTTAGAGTCTGATCGATACCTCTTTCCACTTCTTCCTTCCTTTCTCTCTCTCTCTCTCTCTCTCTCTCTCTCTCTCTCTCTCTCTCTCTCCATCTCTCTCTCTCTTTCTTCCTCTTTCTTTATCTGTTTTTTTCGTGTTCTACTAGCCAAGAGCTTCGATTACAGCAAAGTTTGAGAAGCAATAATGAATGTAGTCGCTCTTAAAGTTTAGGCATTGTTTTATCGCCTTTAATACAGTGCTCGCAAGTAATACCAGGTAGCTACTGTTTTCTCATTCGACCTACGATTCCTACATTTATTCTGTTCTCTTATCTATCTTCCCTCCCCCCTCTCTCTCTTACTTTCTACAGCATCGCACCAATACTTAACGAAAAGTGATTTTGTATGCAATGAAAGTGGTCTCGAGCCTTGCTTAATTTCGTCGCTTGTAAAACCGGTAAGGTGTCCCTTTTCACTGATAATAGGAAGGAAAGGAAGATGAAAAAGTCCGAAAGTAAAAAAAAAAATGCTAATTATGGAAATTGCAAACACACAAATCGAATCTCCTTCGATGATAACGATAACCTTGGAAACTTTCGAGACTTGTTCGTTATATCTAAAAAGGAAAATAATTTATTGAGACTAATCAATATTCGAATCTTATATAAAATTCGAATCGACCAACTCTATGTTGATTACAATTATTCAATTTCAATTCTAAACGTCATCGATCTTTTCTATATCTTATAATGTTTCTCGTAGTTACAAATCTTAAAAGAAGGAAATCTTTTTTATAAGATATAAATCGATCCCAATGTTTATTATATTTCTTTTTGTTAATAACTTATCAAGATCTTTTACTATTTCGTTCGTAAAGCAACAAGACAAGTAGGAGTAACTTTGAAAGTTTAAGATCACTGGACACGTAACTCGTTTGTACAAAACCCAATTTCCACTTTCATCGTCGCGATTAACATCGTTATCCTTCAAGGTTCGCTGATCGTTGCAAGTCAAAGGGATCGGCTTGAAATATGTTGCCGAAGAGAACAAAGGACAGAGAAAGATACAGACAAAAGAGGACGAAGAGAACAAGAGACAGGAATAGCGAGAAAGAAAGAGAGAGAGAGAGAGAGAGAGAGAGAGAGAGAGAGGAGAGAAAAAGAGAGAAAGGACGATGGTGGCTTGCCGAAGAAAAAGACGAAAATGAATCCACATCTCCTTTGAGAGCAGCACAAAGACGCCGACGTTCTAGTTCTGGCAGATGCGTTTTTTGTCGAGATACGCTCGTTAACCCGACGGGTTATTAAGGCAATTAATATGACGTTTGCTAATACGTGCACGTTCCACTTAAAGATGAGTGAGAGAGATAGAGATGGTGAGAGAGAGAGAGAGAGAGAGAGAGAGACATTCGATTCATTCTAAACTCAAACTATTCTCAATGCTTCTCGCGTGTCATTGGGTCTTCTAAGCGACCTGTCCCGTCGAGGAAATACGATTAAAAGTTGTTCGCTAATTAACATCTGTCTTGGCAAGAGTGAAAGGCCGCCATTTCTTGCTTATCTATCTTCTCTCGTCGTTTCCTTCTTCATCCTCGTTAATAGCGGACGGGAACGTTAATAAACCCTATGTAATTTTTATCCGAACGAGACATTCGTAAGAAACGATGATATCTGAAAGAGTCATAAGTGCCATCGAGAAGAAAATTAAAGTGGATTTTCGGTCAAGTACTTACATAATTGTTCATTTTTACGTGAATTCTCATGATTAATACATCAACTTGTTTCGCCTGATCGTTCTTTCTTCATTCTCTGGAATATATTCCTTCTTTTCTATTTTATTTATTATATCAAACAAACAAATATTTCCTATTCGTACGTTAAACGAATCGAAGACTCGATCAGATTCTATATACATACATATATATAAACGAAAAGAAAAAGGAAAAAAAAATTTAAAACGAACATTGCTCTTGATCCAAGCGATAACGACGTATGACCTTTCACGATTCGCGAACGGTCGTTAATTCTTTCGAAACCTATATGGTAACATAGTCGAGTTTTGTTGATATAATAGCTAGCAAAGGGCAAGTATGAAACGAGTGGACCAGGTGGATGTTCGATAAGGGAGTGAGACAGAGACAGTAGATATGTGTATAAATGGGTATAGATGTTTACATAGGAGAGAGGGAGATATATGGAATTTATGGCACAAGTTTTGATATACTGCACATTTAGGGTAGAAGTTTAAAATATTAAAATAGCCACGGCGATACGATAGAGGCTCGAACCGCGACGGGAGATTTATCATACGCCGGAGATACGCCTTGTATAGTGTGCGACATAACACTATGAAGAGAACGACCTCATCCCCTTCTCGTCCTCTCTCTCTCTCTCTCTCTCTCTCTCTATCTCTCTCTTTTTCGTCACCGCTGGCCCTCCTTCCAACACATCGTGTATGCTCATGAATACATCGACGGGTTTAGATTCGTTTCGACGGGATTTCGCTTTCGACGAAGAGATTCGTCCTCCGATTTACGCCACGTAGAAACATCGTCCTTCTTTTTGTCAGAACCCTTCCTATCAGAACCCAAAGACTCGTGTTGCTCGACTCTCTTTCAAGAGGGGAATCCTTGACCGACATTAAAAACCGTAACTCGTATCAAATCTTATGATTTCGAATCGTATCTTACGTTTATTACTTTTTATCTTACGTTTATACCTTTTGCGATCAAATTTATCAAGTTTGTTCTTCTTGAAAATGAAACGGAAAAAATAAGGAAAAACAAATAAATATTTACTACATACGTATCTTCGCCGGTTTTGTCGAAATAAAAGTTCCTAACATTCCTCGTAAGACTTTTTAGTCGAAGATAAAGAAAAAAAGAAAAAAATTCGAAGCACTTCTGTCAACTATGCGCTTTTCGTAGATTTACAAACAAATTGAAATGTAAATGTTACGCGTCGTCGCGTGCATTAACGCAAGCAAAGGGCGCGTCCCTCTTTCCGAGACGTGTCCGATCGATAACCATTTCAATGTCCGCCGTTCCGAAGTACCGATAACTAACGCAGAACGCGTTTTTGAAGTAACAACCCCTTCCACCCTTTAAATCTTCTCATATCTATGTACGGATCGCATCCCAACGAACATAGTCCGTTTCGAAAACGGGCTTCGGGTCCCGTGGATGGCTATCTTTCTCTTTTTTTTTTATTTTTTCATTTTCTTTTTCATGGATGAATAGGGTAAGTCCTCGTACGGATTTCGTAGCACGTAATCGATAACATCGTCTACGTATCGAGAGTCATGAATCACTTGGGTGAATGCCGCAGCCTTTTGCGGTCTTTATTATCTTCACCCTTCGAACTCGATAATATAATATAATACTATATATCTGTACGCATATAAACGCGTACGCGTAGACACGTGCTAAAAAAAAGAAAAGAAAAAAAGAAGGGCAGAAAGAAAAAGGAGCGAAGACCCTTACACTCTAACCCTACGCGAGAGGAGAAAGGGAGAAGAGAAGGGTCAGAACGCGGCATTTGGATCGTCTGGAAAACGACATGCGTGAGTGTAAGAGAGAAAGACAAAGATAGAGAGAGAGAGAGAGAGAGAGAGAGAGAGAGAGAGAGAGAGAGAGAGAAGATAGAGAACGTTCACGCGTGGCATGTGGGACCACATATGGCGCGTGGCTTCCCATTGTTAAGGGTGCGGCTTACCTAACTGACTTCATGGTCGTTCGTATTTCTAGAGGACGAATTCAGAATGTATATTCCCGGGGCACGACATGTGTGCAAGGTGTCACACGATAAACACGATCAAGAATAGTAACCTTTTTGCTTTTGAAAGAAATTTCTCAACTTGTCGGACTATTCTTCTAACTATTCTTTATTCCGTCTCTTTCTTTATCACGTTCTCTTCATCACGCGACTGACCGACAGGTACAATGAATGATCGTTTAAAAGGCGATAATTATAAAATTTTCACCCTCTCATTGCTTTTACGATAATTCGCGAGTACTATGCAAAGGCTAATATAAAATAAATATTCCGAAATAATATTCAGTTTGTTTGTGCAGTTAAATTGTTTCAATTCTTCTTTCGATGTTATTCAAATAAATCGATTGTTGAGATCGTTTCGGTTGACGTGAGATATGAATTTTAATTAGTAAACCGTCGCTTTTTGTTTTCCCCGCCGTTTGACGTTTGCAACGAATAAAATTCGATGTGGTTACGCACTGGAATATTATATGCCAACAATTGCAACATATATTTCTCTTTTATATACTCCTTTGAAATATGCTATCGTATTTGAATAAAAAAAAAAAAGAATAATACAGGTAACGGTTAATGTATATGTAATACATGTAATTAGACAATTATGATCGTAAGAAGAAAACGTGATTTTGACGGATCGATCGACGTACTACCACGCAAATGCGTAAAATCGTTCGTTTTTTTTTTTTATTCGATACTCATCGAAAGAAAACTCGTTCGTTCGACTCGTTTGTATTGGACAGCTAATTAAACCGAGCCATCGATCCGTGAGTTCATCCTCATATAATAAAGCTCTTGTCACTTGAAGGTATGCGACGAGCCAATTTCACCTTAAAAGTGACGATACGTAATTCGTTTCGTGAGGCTCGCTAATTAATTAAAATCCACTCACCCCTCTCTCCCTCTCTCTCTCTCATTCTTTCCTATCTCTTTCTTTCTCTTTCTCTCTTTCTAGCTCTTTTTCCATCTCTCTGTCTTTCTCTTTTTCGATCCTATTCCTCCTTATTGTCCTTTACAAAGCTTTTATTTTTCTCTCGTAATTTCATTATAATTCTCGAGACAATATTTACGGGATCGCAACGACATTAATTGCAACGACGAGATCCAATTTGAGATATCACTGGATAGCACTTAAAAAAAAAAAAAGAAAAAGACAAACCATTCCCATAACGTAAATTGCAAAATCTACTTCTTCTTCGTCCCAAATCGAAAAGTATTTTCTTTCGTTTATATTTACCGGTCGCCGACGTCGTTCATCGTCAAAAAGAAATTTATCCCCCGACGTTAATTATCAATGACTCGACATACCTCGAAAGATATTTTTTATGCTATTAAGCAAACGACGAAATGACGTTGACATTCACGATCCTACCTATAGGAATATCAATCACATTCCTTATATTCCGATGCGAATGATATGCCTGTGAAGGCTAGGAAAAAAAAGAAGAAAAAGAAAAAATATTATGCATATATTCAAAACTTTCTCGATATACGAAGCATACATTTACGAAACGGAAGTGCGAAGATCTATAATGGAGGATTTAACCTGTAATCACAGATTTACTGAGTAAAGAGAGAAAGAGACAAAGAGAGAGGGAGAGAGTGAGAGAGAGAAATATGAGGAGAGGAAGAGATAGAGAGAGATTGAGAGAGAGAGAGAGAGAGAGAGAGAGAGAGAGAGAGAGAGAGAGAGAGACAGGAGAATAGGGGAGAGAAGAGAAACTGGGACGCGAGAACGTTTAAATTATGCATTCCTCCTAGTAAGACGAATCTTCCGGATGTAGAAGTTCGAGAATCGAATGCAGAAACGACGAGAAGTAAAAGTAGGAGAGTGAGAGAAGGAGGGTAAAATAAAATGAGGGCAGGGGGGTGAAGAATCGTGCTTGCATAACGTAGACGTTGCCATTCCGCGAATCGATAGATCCGGTCGTACACTTGTAGAAACTCAACAGGCTTCGATAGAGTCGTAGTCGCGAATCGGGACGTTCCCATCGGGACGCAATCGGGCTGCAACGTGCAAGCTCGATTATCGACTGCATACCGTCAACGCGTTTACTTCTCTCTCAATCCCACCTCACATACCCCTCCTCCATTCCATCTCTCTCTCTCTCTCTCTCTTTCCCTCTCTCTCTCTCTCTCTCTCTCTCTCTCTCTCTTCCTCCTTTTCCATATTCCTTTCCAACATCAACCGAAGCCCCCGTTCTATCGCGCAAATGGAACCGACCGATTTATACAGCTTCTGGGGAAATAAAGTTCCCAACTACGTTTAATTCAAACTCGATGCGTACCAAACTCCTCGATACTCCTTTACTCCTATCGAACGATACGCTTCTGACTCCTTTTGCTTTTTGAGCAATCGATTGTTTTCGTTGAATATATGTATAAAAACGTTCGTTGATACTTATATGTATAAAAAAAAAAAAAGAAGAAGATACATTTCAAGTCTTCGATTCGTTTTTTTGTAGACAATTACAATTTGTTAATCGACATCGTAAATCCTCATAATAAGTATAACAATGATGACAATTCTAATGATAATTCTATAACTTTTCATTAATTGATTTTTTGTTTATTTTTTTAAATTTAGTAAAGTAAGATTTTGCTCGATTATTTTTAATCTTTTAAATGTACGAATAATTAAAATATATGAATCTTACAAAGAACAACGTGAAATTCTTTTATTTATAATTTCCCTTGTGTGTACACGCTCGAGTATGCGAGTTTATCGTTGTACTTTCGCCATTGGATGGTTCGTTTGATAAACGAAGTTAATTAGAGACCATGGAGAGTTTGCTAAAGCATAGGACTGTGCGAATTTACAACGGACGAGGAAGGTCTTTCGTCAAAACCGAACACGTATTTTGACGCGTTCGTGCACGAACACATTCTTCTCCACTCACACATTCGTTCACGTTTATTTAGCGACCACCGTTAAACCGTATTTCAAGGTTTAATGTATTTAACCTATGAATAGTCAAACGAACATTGTCCGTAAGGGTTGCGTTATGCGACGCGTTAGAAAATAGAATTACGAGTGGGTCGACGCAACTTCTGGGATGGTGTCATTCGAACACTTTGTATTTGAGGAAAGATAGAGATAGACAAAGAGAAAGAGAGAGATAGAGAGAGAGAGAGAGAGAGAGAGAGAGAAAAAGAGGAAGAGAGAGAGGAAGAACTTCGTATCAACCTTTGAACTCAACTTACTGTAATAAAACTTTTGATTATAAATTCATACGTACCTAGATATATCATTTATTTATTCATCGAAAGTTTCTACGACTTACTGACGAGATGCTTCAATTGCACCAATCAGATTATACATATCTGATAATACAAATGAAACGAAGTCTAATTAATAATCTAATAACATGATAATATAATGAAATTAAATGAATTTAACGAGAGGAAGATCTTTTCTTTTTTTTTTTTTTTTGATTTTTAATCTTAGACGGATCATTATCTATTCCGGATTCGGAATTGATATAATAATCATGCAATACCGATATAATCACGATAAATAATGGCAGCACGATCACTCCTTGTTGAAGATAGAGAGAGTCGAAAATATTTTCACTCATCTTCAACTGGAGAAGAGAACTCGAGAATATTGTTTGACAGTTGAGCAGAGTCTCGGCTCGTATTCTACGCACGATCGAGTAGCGAAACTCGTTGAAAGCTAGCAACGGCATAGTATTCGTTGTCCCATCGTTCTACGCGTTCGATGTCTCCGGGTCTGTTGTTGACGTTCGGATTATGCTGGTAAACATTGTGTATGCTAATACCGCGGCTTGCCAGTCGATGTTGCGGTAAGCCGTGCGCACCTCGACGCAGCTCGACGCGGTAACGTAATGCGAATAGCGTTTCGAATCGTACCTACGTACGTAGATACCTGAGAGAAGACTAGAGCCCATCCTTGAACATACACGTCACACGTTTACTCGTTCACTTAGCGAGAGCTTATTTACGCTCGACATCTCGAACGCTCGAACGAAGTCTTGAAACGAGAATCGGAAGAATCTTAGAATCGTCGTTCGAATCTTATAAAAATAACAAAATTATTATTTCCTTTCTCGACACCTGTAATACAAGTAATCTAAACTTATATAATGCAAACATATTTCACCATTGGATCATATAATGTATTAAAATCGAAATGTTACAATTGCATTCTCGATCTTACTGATTTCCTATACTTATATAAATATCCTTAATGTAATATAAATATTAACAAACAAATAATAATATAATACAATATCCGTAAAAAATAAATCTCTAATAATATATGTTAAAGCTTAATAATCTAAAATTGGATCGTTTGATATAATACGTTCAATAAGATACACAAAAATATAAGTTTCAATATGCATGGAGTATAGGAGCTGTCTTAAAATAAGAGCGAAGCACCTATAAGAGATTATTTACGAATATGTGACTGAAATTATTCGACAGATGATGCTTGTCTTACCATAATCCGACGATGAATGCTTATACCGTTCGTAAAACCATTTCTTCCCAGTGAATGAAAAAGTTCTGAATGTTGCACGAATACATTGTATCGTTAATATTATGCTTTATAGTCTTCTGTACCATACGACAACATTCTTCGTATATATAATCATATACAATGAATATATACAATACAGGTGGTAAGATCGTCCATATTGCGTGTCTTCCTGGTTTCTGTATATATATCTTTAACTCTCTCTCTTTCTTTCTCTCTCTCTCTTTCTCTGTCTCTCTCTCTCTCTCTCTATCTATCTATCTATATATCTATCTATCTATCTATCTCCTCTCTCTGTCTTTCTTCTTACTTTTATCATTTGTATACATCTTTCTTATCGAAACAGCATAATAACGTCATAGCGACAAATATGCCACGCAAAATATATAGGTAAAAAGGGTATAAAATTCGAACTAAAAGAAACATCGTTTATCCACTTGAAAATCTCGTTTTTCTATCTTTTTTTTTTTTTTTAATAAAGATAACAAGTCGAGAAAAGAAGAAAAAAAAAGAAAGAGGAGATCCGATCTAGTTTCTATCTCGATGAACTGTAAGAAGACGTGCGCCGATGTCGATGTGATCGTAAAGAAATCAGGTGGAAGACACACGAGAGAATTTTCGTTCGACCTAGGTTGACTATGGCGATGCCATCAGAATCGCGCGAGAATCGACGGTTAAATGGACTCGCATAATTTATCGGTCGATCCGACCGTTGGCGCGCACCGGATGTAGGAAATCCACATATTCGGCTTCGCCTACCTCGACGTGCCCATCGATGCGTGCCGTGCTCTCGAGCGTACCTCCCAGCCTCTCCTCCCCTCCTTTCCCTTCCTCCCATCGTCCCATCCCCCTTCCCTTCCCCCTCTTCCCATGAAACACATGCGCGCGCGTAAACCTGCCGCTGGCACATGGGAGCTAATGCACCCTCTGTACACACGCGCACATAAAGGGTGTCTCATCTATCTATTTTAATTGTTTTGCAAAAAGAAAATTATGCGATGCGAGTGCCTTCTCTTTGATGGATTTTTCATTAAAAGAGAAAAAAGAAATTAGATTTAAATTTACCGACATAACCCAATGCAAACTATACGAATACCGAATTCGTTTGCAATACGTATGTATATACCTTTTAGACACCCTATATGCTTTTGTGCACAGTGCCGCACGCGTAATATCAGCGAACGTTTTCCTCTGGTATGAGTAACAGAGAGAGGAAAGAAAGAGAGAGGGAGAGAGAGACGGAGAAAGTGAAATAGAGAAAAAGAGAGAGACAGAGATAAAGGGTAATTCGCGAAATAGCGAGCTCGATTGCAATGACCGGTGGTTTTACTGGAACCAATTGTGTGGCGTATCTACGCGTGCACGTGTACGTGCCGAAGCGGTTATCGATAATCGAAATTACCTAGCATTATAAGGCGCCGCTGTGTCTGGTCAAGCCGATTAACATTTAGTTTCGTTTCGTTTCGTTTCGTTTCATTTCGTTCGGTTTGCTTTCGTCGAATATGTTCGACTGTCCACGAAATCAATTTTATTTCATTATACTTTGGTCACGTACCTATACGTAATGTACCGAATAGAAATGATGAGATCGAATAGACAGGATGGTGATATATATATATATATATATATATATATATATATATATATATATATATAATGTTAGAAGTACAAGAAAGAGAAGTGAATTATTTAACTTGAAATAATTAGTCAAGGCTAAACAGAGGAAAATGTCTGGCCCGTAGAAAAATGTTCGACCCTAGCTAATGGACTTCATTGTACGGGCATGAAGAAGAAAGAAAGAGAGAGAGAGAGAGAGAGAGGGAGGGAGAGAGAGAGAATGAAAATGTCCTTTGACTTCTTAATCCTGTAATTTTTATTATGAATATACCTGTACCTGTCTATGAGAATGGAAGTCTCATGAAGACGGTAACGTTTTTATTATCATGTATTAAGCGCATGTGTCTGTCTATTAAAAGGATATAATTCTATTTCTTGTTATGTATGCAGGGTACACGGTCTCGAAGCTTTTTTTAGATCCGCATTATTTATTAGAATAGAATCCTTCTATCCTTAGAATAGAATCCATCTCAAATATTCTCAACTATTTAACATGTCAATGGACGGATAGGCTGGAACGAAATTTACATTCCCCTTTTAAATTGATCTAATAAAGAAAAACGTTCTTCCATTAGAGTAGAAATTGCAGATACGAGTGCAAGGAAAAAGATAAAAAAAAAGGAAGAAGAGTAGGGGGAAGGGAAAGAAAAAAAGTCGTCGCATCAATTAAAAATCCGCCAAACGATTTCTTATCACGTAACGCTCGCGCCTGGCACGTTCGTTCTCTTTAAAACGCAATAATCATTAACGTAATCCCACAAATGAGTTTCGTAATATCCATTCCCTAACGCGTTTGCCATCTCGCATAGTAATATAGGTATTCCAAAGAGAATCAGCGAGTGGGAGGAGAATTGATGAGGGATGGGGGTGGTCGACTAATTCGTCTCGTCTCGTTTCCACATTGAACGACGTACTTAATCGCATTACATCTCCTGTATGTGAAGAAAGAGACAGAGAGAGAAGGACAGAGTGAGTGTGAGTGTGACAGACAGAGAGATAGAGATAGAGAGATAGATAGAGAGAGAGGGAGAGGGATAAAGAGAGAGAGAGAGAGAGAGAGAGAGAGAGAGAGAGAGAAAGCTTAATGTGCATCGAATGACGTACACGGGCTGACGCGTGGCACGTTACACGCGTGTTTTATCATCTTGGTGTGCGCATACGTACGTGTCTGTACGTGCCAAAGGGAAGAGACACATAGCTCATCGCACGAGATGGCACGTCGGCGCAAGCAGGCTCGTACAAAACTCCCATTATATCCGGAAGGAGAAAGATAGTAGGATTACGAATTTGATCGTACGTGGCTTTGAGACGAAAATGATAGGAATTAAAATTAAAGGGATCAAGGAATGGTAACTTTTATAATGTTCTAAGATTAAATATTCGTTTGAAATTCAATCAAAATGAATTCCTTTCTATTTCTTTTTTATTTTTTCTTTTCTTTTTTTTTTTCTTTTTCTTCAATATATAAAAGATCCTATCAATTTAACTCTTCTTCTTTTCTCGTCTACATTTTTTTTTCTTCTTCAAAATACAACGTGTTCCCTCTCTCTCTCACTCTCTCTCTCTCTCTCTCTCTCTCTCTCTCTCTCTCTCTCTCTCTTCTCTGTTTAGTATCCTTCTCTCTTTTCATTCTAGCGATCTTCGAAGAATCGCTTTCCTCACGAGTACCTATCGAAGAGGATAGCGAGGACGGTGGTCCTCTAATGGAGACGTTTCGTAGTACGCGAGCTGATTTACAATTCGGGCCGACTTGGCAATAAGTTTCGCCGCGGGTATTACCTGTCAGGTCCGTCGGAATAGGCGATTGCCTCGCCCGGCTACTTTGTCGAGACCGATCGATCGTCGACCAGTCGTTCGCGTACGTACATACGTGTGTATATATATATATATATGTATATACAAACACTTGCGCATTCACATACACGCGCGCGATCACATACACACATATATATCGGCACGCACACGCTTCGATGCTTTTCCAGTTTCCTGCGGGACCGTAGCTACCTGCCGGTGATCGGGCACGGTCTTGCAACTCGTCTATCCCTATCGACGTCCACCAAACTTATATTATATATCGATGATGCCAAGCAAGGAACTTGGAGATCGACTCCGTTGAACATTTTCCTCGACCGACCGTACTGTCCCACTCCTTCGATTCTCCCTCGCCTCGTCGACTCGCCTTTGTCAAACTCACGATCTTACGTTACGAGGATATCTACTTCGATATATTTGGGAAGTTCCCTGACTCCGTTTTCATCGTCCTACCATTTTTGTCCGACGCTTTGAACGTGTAAACGAATCTCGTATCGTTCATAATCGACGCCATTTCTCTAATAAAAAAAAAAAAAGGAAAAGTTCCTAAAAGATATTTTGACAATGTTTTTATCCTACGGAGTATTAGATTTTTTATCCTTTTTTATCCTAAGGAGTTGTAAACTCGAAATTTGTAAGCGTCGGAATGAATGAAAACGTGCAATATAAAAATGGTATTTGATGGAGGGACGAGTGTGAAAACAAATTTACAGAGGATGTATTTAAACGTTGCTCGGTGTAATCAAAAGTATTAAATTCTAATGCGATCGGTTAACGACGGAATAAAGATGATCGAGATATTGTCGTTATATGGTCGTGAGTCATGCATTTTCTATCGAATATTCCGTCGAACATAACGAATGAGTGTTTCTTGTACGCTATGCAAACCGAGTCCAGATGTTTTCGTGGTTGATATCGTAGACCGAAAACTCCATTCGATATTAACTAAATCTCTAATAAATCACGAATTCCCGTACGCGTACCAGTGACTGTGGTCACATGAATTATTATCGAGGATATCCATGAGACTTTCGTTTTACAACCAATTGTTCTCAACGACGCCTGTACGATCGTACGATCGATCGATCGATTCCATAGATCCGCGTGAAAGAGCCCCGACAAATTTTTCATCGAGCCATTTTCCGTTCGTTCGCGCAAAACCAAAATGGAGCATCGACCAGGCGTGAACTCGAAAATCTATCATTGGCTTTGGTTCTCGTCAACGAATTGCGCGTTTTACGCGTCAACGTGAGGTCGATCGAATCAAAAACAAAAAATATATACAATCGTAAACTATGGTTTCAAATTCGGCTTTCTATCTGTCTTTGAAATAATCTTGTTCGGGGGATTACGATAAATTAAACGAAGAAACGAGACGATAGATCGATCGATTGATCGATTAAACGCCGATAACCGGAGGAAATCGTTGCGATGTGTCGTTCCATCAAGCAATTCGAAGTAATGGATTAAACGATTATACCACGGCACGAAACTACAACGAAGCATTCGTACAACGCGAACTCGTATCTACGAATATTGGACGAGTATTCGTCGTGCGTTTAAACCACTCGTTGAATTATATCTATGAATTATGCTATATCCTTTGAAGAATATTCCAATAATCGCACGCTACGTCGTATAAAGAAGAAGCGAGCATACATTACGCATAATAAAGAACAAACAACAATTATTTAAGTAATACATGTTTCGTATCACGTCAAATTATAAAAACACTGTGACACACAGTACAGTTCAAACATCAGAGGCACTATAGTTGCTCTCGTTGTTAGCATATTACACACTTTCCTCGTGAAAACGAAACTCATTAACCGTTCCAATGTCGTTAGAAAAGGCAACAAAGTAAAAAGGAAAGAACAAAGAAAAAAGAAAAAAGGAAGCTGAGAAAACAAAAGGGAAAAAGGTTAAAGGATTATCTCGAATATGCTCGAGCTATCTAACTAACCCACGTTTGTGCACGCGATTCGATCTCCAATTACAACACTGTAACCGCGAAAGCACCGGGTTTACCTTTTTGGAAGTTTTAGTTGATCATGGTCGCGGTCACAAATAATGCGACGGTTAGAACACCGTAAAGGTCTAGTAGCAACGACAGCAGTCTAGTTACGTTACACGCTCGACTATTAGCATTGGTAGCGAACGTTAAAGAGGGAGAGAGAGAGAGAGAGGGAGATAGATAGATAGATAGATAGAGAGAGAGAGAGAGAGAGAGAGAGCGATATTCGAAATACAACGTTGTAACGTGTCACGTGCACGAAACGCGGCTGAAACTGTGGCTGGTGTGAGTTAGGGTGGCTGGAGAAGGGGCCAAAGGGGGGTATATGTGGGCGGTGGCTTGTCGGCTCTCTGCACTTGACAGCACACACGTGCTGAGTTTTCCCACGTAACGTCAGGTCGCGTGTCCCGGCGCTTAACGTTGCTGCGACGTCGCGACCGACGTCGCGGCCGACGCAACCAAAGCCAACGCCGACACAACGACGCTCTCTGTTTTCGTCGTTACAACATATACATCCATTTACCACTACTAATATTACCGTCGTATTACCTACCATCCTTCTCTTTAGCAATATCTCTCTCTTCTTCTCTTTCTCCTTGCTTGCTTGCCAACTTACTTGCTTGGTTTGCACGTTTAACGCTCTTCGTGCTAACTTTGTTCCACTTAAACCCTTTCGAGAATCGACTACTATTTGCTCGCGAGAAGACGAATATTGTTCCACCTTATTCTAACAAAAGGAAGATTAATTAATATAGGAGTAAACTTCGAGAATGAATCTGAATGCACGATACGTTGCCTTTATTTAAAGAACGTCTTTCCTTAACGATTTCTTCTTACTCTTTTTCGAATTTCTTACGAATTTTTGTCGAGAATCTTTAATGGTTTTGTTCCTTTTTTCTTCCTTTTGTTTTCTTTTTTTTTTTCTGAAAACAACACGAAATATTATAATTTGTATACAAGTCGAATGTAAGAATATTTGCGTTGCGAATAACGAAGTATGACTCATTTCATCCCTAAATCCCTAAAGACCCGATTTAGATTAATCCAAAAGCCTTTTGAACAATTTCTGACAGGGTTTCATAAAGGCGGAACGAATGGATTTGTGCGTTATGATCGATGGAATAGAAGATAAGGCCGAGAGAGATAGAAAATAGACAGACAGAGAGAAAGAGAGAGAGAGAGAGAGAGAGAGAGAAAGGCCCAACGGGAATAGGTGACCGGAAGATGAAAGTGCGCTCAAGTACCTGTCAAAGCCGCCCTTCGCTTGACACACCCTTGCCTCGATTTCTCGCAGTACCAGAGAAAGATAGATAGATAGATAGAGAGAGAGAGAGAGAGAGAGAGAGAGAGAGAGAGAGAGAAAGCGAGAGAGAGAGAGAGCAAGAGAGAGAGGAAGAGAGAGAGAGAGAGAGAGAGAGATAGTAATCCAGCACGGTGACATTTCAATCTCGTTGTCGAGAGTAGAACGAGTCCTCCCTCGTATCAATTAGCATCACGCGTATAATTTTATTCCATTATCTCTATAACAATGAGAAGGGTAGAACTTGATCGTGGAAGACGAGAAAGGGAGGAGGAGAAATATCAGCAAACGTGATGAACTCTTGCGGCGAACTGTGCAAATCCATTATATATAATCCATTATATATCTACATACACATATACATACATATGTACATATTATATATATATATATATATATATATATATATATATATATATATATATATATAATACATGTTTTTAATTATTTCAAGAGCCCCGACCTTTCGATCCGACCTTGTCCGTACAGTGAATTCGAACGTATGTAAATTATTCCAAATTTTACCATAATCCAAGAGAGTTCAACATAAATTTTTTATATTGAATTTTAGAGAAACTCGAAGAATGTATACAACGTTTCCTCTTAAAAAAAAAAAACAAAAAAGAAAAAGAAAAAGAAGGAACATTACATATCATATATATCATATTATACATAATATTGTACAAAGTATTATACCTGATCGATAATATCCTAACGAACACGAGAATTCACACAAAAGAGCTTTTCATTGAAGCTACCGTACTATACTTTTCGGCAAACGGGAAGAGAAATAAAGCTGACGCTTTAAAGAAATAGGAAGAGAGACAGAAGGAGAGAGAGAGAGAGAGAGAGAGAGAGAGAGAGAGTGAGAGAAGAAAAAAAAGGAAAAGGAAAGAAAAGTCGAGATTGACGTAGCGTAGCAAGCGACTCGGTATAAGCCGAGGGCTTTTGAATCCATGCCAAGAATCGGTCTTTTCGTCCTCGACGCGGTGCACGCGCGTCTGGATTAGCGGAATACTCGCTACCCAGACTAGCAGCGCGAGTCGGGATTTATGATTGAATGTCCGCCCGAGCGCGGAAAAATGGAAAGGAAACGGAAACGAAGGGAGACGGGTAACACGAGCGAAGTCTCGACAGTGCTCCGATAAAAAGAGATGGCTAACTTTTAGAGACGGTACTCCTGTTCCGTCTCTAAAAAAGAATGGGAGAGAGAGAGAGAGAGAGAGAGAGAGAAAGAGAGAGAAAGAGAGAAAGGAAATCTCGTAAAGTTTCGCATCTGGAAGAGCACGTGCGTATACTGTACACCTCCTCTTTCTCTTTCTATCGGTATCTTCGTCTCTCTCTCTCTTTCTCTCTCTCTCTCTCTCTCTCTCTCTCTTCTTTTAACTCTTCCTTCTTTTCTCTCTTTCCAGTCTCCTTCTTCCTTCGCTACTCCTTACGTTCCTTCTCTTCTCTAGGCTCGGAATAGATTCCCATGCTAGTATCTCGGAGTAGGTTAGTCGACTTTCACCGCTTTTACGATCAGGAATTGAAGTTCCGGAGTTCCGCACTGTCTGAAGTCAAGTGGTCCTGGACGAACGTCTTTATAGGTTTCCTTTTCATTCTCTTTCTTTCTTTCTTTCTTGTTTTGTTTTTTTTTCTTCTTTAAGCGATCTCCCCCATCTCTCTCTCTCTCTCTCTTTCTCTCTCTCTCTCTCTCTCTCTCTCTCTCTTTATTTCCTTTCTTCTCTCTTTAACGTATTTACTCCCACTTCGGTCGTTTCTTTTCTTTTAGTAGAAGGTAAGTACTCGTTCCCTCGTTCCCTCGCTTTCTTGATCTTCGCGTTTTTGACCGAAACTTTAGACCGACACAAAAATACCTAAACAGGTACTACTTATGTTACTTTAGTATTTCGTTTTATCTAATTTATTTGCCTCGCAAACTTGACATTCCACGATTTTTCACCTAAGGCGTTTCATTTAATTTTTTCAAAAATTAATAATCCTCTATCCTCTCCTTCCCGTCAATTAATTATTGCCATTCGAACGATTTAATCGCATTATAATCAATGGATAAACAATAATAATAATAATAATGATAATAATAAGCGCTTTAATTCGACAAGTTTAATGCCTGACTTGTAACAGTCAGGGTTTATATATCAAAGAATCACCGCTAAGAGTGTTCTGTAGTTCTGTCTCGAAGTCGAAAGGTGGAAGTAATCATGAAAATTGCAACTTCCGTTTTTGTACGAGCGCGTGAAACAACGCGCGACCTTTTGTTTCAGCCTTTTCTTACGATCACTGACCGCGACGGAAGGAAAAGTAAAGGTTAATGCGCGCCGACCAAAAGCTTTTACACAAACGAGATGTTCGCTTACACCCGAAGAGGTTTTCTACGTCCGAAGGGATTAAATCGAGTTGTAAATATTTTACCCTTTGTTCCTAGTCGCGTATTTCAAAACCCTACGAGACATATTTTTATTCTTTTTTCTTTAGCCACGAGCAAAATTTACCCTCTAAACCCTGTTTAGTAAATCACACGTAATCGTGGCTGAATAAAAGAAATGAAATTGGATTTTGAAAAGAAAAGTTTCACAAAGTTGAACGTATTTCTTTTTCTTTCTTAATGGATAAAATCTTAAAAATATATTTTTACTGTATTATTATATCGGAACTAAACTGTACGTAAACGAATATCTTATAATTTTGTATAGGTAAATCAAAGATCTATACTTCGACGTTATATAAAAGAATTTTTGTAACATCTTATTAATTTTGTCAATGAAAAAAGAAAGAAAAAAGTCGACCAAAAATAGTCTCTTTTTCGAACAGTCATAGTAGGAATAGGTTTTTCCCTTAAGAAAGAACGAAAGCATCGAATTTATAACCATTCGTGAGATTTTATTTGTTTCCCTGTGAGTCGCCAAAAGAAGAGTCTGTAATAAGAATATGTTTCTCGCACAAAAGGAGACATAGAGAAATCGTCGGAAACGTTCTGAAAATCTACCATACTTTCCGGTACATCCAAAGCTTCATATTTCTCGCCTAGACATACGTCCCTTTCGAAGGAACTGTTTCGACTTGACCCAAATGTGTCACGAAATATTATAAAAATATCTAAAAGAAAAATGTATCGTTAAGCCGACAAGTTTAACGATAAATTTGTAGGTTCTTCCTCCTATCTTACGAGAGTAGAAGTGGAAAATCAAAAAGGAGGTTACAGAAATCGATCAGTTAGATACTTGAGTTCAACCTCTTTAATTCACCGATCTCTTTCTTTAACTTTTTTCACCTCTTGCACCATCTCTCTCTCTCTCTCTCTCTCTCTCTCTCTCTCTCTCTCTCTTTCTTCGTTTTTCTCGTTGTCAGTCAAGGAGACTTAAGGAGTATACTCGAGCTTCCTTCGTACCTTCACCTTATAAACCGACTTGTCGAACGACCATTCTCAAGACCACGTGAAACTTCCTACAACGACGCTTCGAAACCTCCCCATTCGTGGTGCTATCGATGGTCCTCGTTTCCTTCGAGAGCTATATTATATGCTCGCGTAAAGCCCCAAGTAATACGTGGTTGTTACTCGATTTCCTACCTTGAGTAGCTACCTCTCTTTACTGCTTCGTACTCCTTCGAGCAGAAATAACAATCCTGCGTTATTACATCTTCTCGCTAGGAAACGACCGTTCGTACATAACCATTAATTTTATCCATTAATATTATAAAACGCGTTACTTCTATTACGTCTCGTAAGTTCGACAATCTGACAGTTCCTTCTATTGTTAATTATATATGTAAAATATATATATATATATAAATATATATAAATTTTTTATTAAATAATATATATATATATATATATATATATATATATATTTTGATGTAATGAATATTTTCACAAATAATCATTTTTCGAGGATCATCTTAAGTTCGTTCATTTTAACGAGAATACATTGACGGTGATAAGGGAAAAGTTTTCATGAGAAATAGACGGTTTCAATATCGTTGGTGAGTTTACGAGATCGGGCGAGATTAAAAGAATAAACGAGAGCGAAAAAAAAGATAGAGAAAAAAGAAAGAGAGACAGAGAGAGAAGAAGAGAAAGAGAGCGAGAGAGAAAGATAGATAGATAGAGAGAGAGAGAGAGAGAGAGAGAGAGAGAGGGAGAGAGAGAAATCGTAAAGAGCGTTCGGGTTTTACGCGACTCGTCGGATCAAGCGATATTAACCAAAAATTGAATTCATCCCATTACGGTCACGCTCGAGCGTCCGGACCGTTCGATTGGATTGTTTCAACGGAGTGGCTCCAATTATTGGAGGCATTTCACCGCGAGTACTGCGGCCGGTTATTAACGAGACGGTAGCATCGGCATCGTCGTTGTCATCGCCATTCCATACTGCGGAATGTGTGGATGGGCTATGATACGACCATCTCGGTACCGTAGAAACGATCGTTATCCTGATCCAACCGTGATGAAATCCCATCCTGTCTAGCAGACTCGAAGCAGAGGATAGAATCGGCTCGTCATAGGTACCTTGCCAGAAGGGGAACCATCGGCACTCGAATTTCGATAATATCCTCCCTCCAAACCTTCCAAGAAGGTCCGTCTGCGATCCATGGATGAATAAACTTATTCGTATTGCTATTATCTCCAATCTCCAATCAACGTGAGGACTCTCATATTTCGTGTGCAAGTTTCTAATATCTATTATACCTATCTATTCCAATTATTTGCATAATAGATAACTGTTATAGAGATTATCCTATGATATTAAATTCTATTCGGATTATACAAATAAAATGGATTACGTGTTAAGTTTCTGATTTATTTTCGTATAATTAATAAATTTGATAATATTAGTTGACGATATATAATTAAGACTTAATAATTTGACAAAATTTCGAATCGTCGAATAATAGTCGAGAAAATAATAAATTATATGAATTACGTAACACGATACGGACGAGTTAATCGGATATGAAGTATAACGCAATTCTACTTCTTCAATTGATTTTTCTAAGCTTAAGCGAGAAAACTCTTGACGAAGTAGTAGGTAGGTAGGTAGGTAATCTTTCTTTGAAAAGCAGCTCTTAACTTTAACCCATTAAGTCAACTTTCCAAGCTGTCGATGGGGAAAGGGGAGGGGTGAGGGAGGGTAAAAATAGCAATTTTCCCGCGAAATCTTGACCGTTTCACGTTTTAAAAGGAGAATGGTTACTTTTTCTTTTCTTCTTTGAAGAGAAACAAAAAAAAAAACAAGAAAAAAAGTATCAATAGCACAGCAACTCGACTAATAACTATTATGTTCGAGAAAAGACGTAAACCTCGTTTTATTGCATTTTTGAGTATTTCCTCTTGGCACCCTGGCAATGCGCGAGGAAGATATCGTGGGTTAATCGTAAATAGTAAATCTGGACAAGCCTCGTAAAATACTTACACGTCCATTAACCGGACTAAGATTTGCACGCGTTCCTTCGATCTTTAACATTGTGTTCTCTTTTCAAAGAACCCATTCGACCTCGCCCCCCTTACAGACTGTAATTTTCTTCTTTCCAAATAGCACCTTGTAACCTTAAACTAAACGGGTCAGTTTCTGTTAATAGAAATGCAGATAATAATACGTTTCGAATAACCTAAATCTTTATCGATAATAATTATACGTTAGATAAATTATCTCTTACTAATGGTGTTATGACTTTATCTTTATCTACCTGTTACGATATATATATATATTTCTTCTTTTTTCTAAGAATTAAATCAATTGTTAGTTAAAAAGTATTATTTTTTAAATAAAATGAAAGTTATATTTATCACGCAGGAGAGCGCACATACATATATACGATCACGAAGATGTTTCGAAGCATGTAAAGAAGGAAATGTACAAGATCATAAGTAGAAAACACAAAGTTGAGACGTCGCAAGGGATTCGAATACGTAACCAGTGCACGACTTCTCAAGAAATCGTCTGTGAGACTCCAAGGTATATTCTTTTACATAGAGTCGTGGTATATTCGTTGCTTTCTCTCTCTCTCTCTCTCTCTCTCTCTCTCTCTCTCTCTCTGTCTGTCTCTATTTCTATTTCGTATATATATATATATATATATATATATATATATAGTGACATACGCAACATTTCGTATTACATCGTAACATAGAGACGCATTTGGTATCAGCGAACCGTTGAAACGGTCCAAGTGCATAATGCTTGTGTACATACTCGCATTCGTTCTCGTACCATTGTGATACGACAAATGAAAGCCTTCCTCGTTACAAGGGGCTATCTTGTTCACGTTTATGTCCGTTATGTAATTCCGTGGATGATTCGTTATTACTCCGCCACGAATAAATACACGACTTTTTTCATCCGATCGTTACTGACTATCCCGAAACTTTATGACTCATTGAAATATTTTATTCGAAAATACATACATTATTTACGATGAATTTAAATTAGTATTTCGTATTATTTACTTCCGTTCGTTTATTCAGTTAGATATTAATATCCTTTATGATTTATTACAAAATTAATTTTATATTATATCGAATAACGCAAGATGTTTAAAAAGAAAGAAAAAAGAACTCTTATGATTATTATCTATCTTCTCTCTCTCTCTCTCTCTCTCTCTCTCTCTCTCTCTCTTTCTCTTTCTCTTTCTCTCTTTATCTATCAACTAGATTTCTATATCACTTTGACTCTTCCTCATCATAGTTCCTTGAGAGGTGACATATACCGGAAGCCGAAAAGGCGAAATTACGGAAGAAGCATCTCGTAGAAGCGAAACGGCGTTTCTTCAACGAAGAGGTACAAATATAAAACGGTCTTTCGGTTGCGTGCATTTCTTGCGGATATAAGAAAGAGGAAGAGGAAGAGGTATAGAGTTCCGAACATGGGGAGGTCTACTCGAATGGCTTTGAATGGTGGAGCACTGCGACATTTCGAATAAACGCTACGATAAGATGAGAATGGTCGAGTAGAAGCACATCGATTTGAGTTATTCGATCGAAAATTTTCGTTTCCAGTCCAGTGAATTTAAAAAAAAAATATAGAGGAACACAAGTGTGCATTCATTTAGTATTGCTCAGAGTTTTAACCAAAATAATATAGAAGATAAATATGTGAACGATGTGAAAGAATATATGAAATAAAATATAGTACTATGGTTATATTTGGTTACATATGAACGCTATATATTATACAACACCATATAACTGCATCACACGATTCTTAATAAGATATTATACGTTTCTACGATATAATTGATCTACTCCGATACTTCGTCACATATAAATAAAAATACGATATAGATTAGATTGAAAAAGATAAGATCATATCCTTGAAAAATAATAATTTTCTATGAAATATTACACTGATGTAGCAAAGAGAAATAAAACAAAAAAAAAACAAAACAGAAAAAAGAAAATGATCGTGCAAAGTTGGCAATGAATATTGCAATTTTCTCTTTGCAAAGATAATCGAGAAGACGGTTTTCGGATGGAAGACGCGATTTCGAGAACATTTATGCGCATCCTTCTGTCGTCTATCGACCCCGGCATGTCCTTTTAAGGGCACTTACTTTGCCCGTACCATCCTTCCTGAAAATGCGTCAGGTCCTATAGTGGACTCTCCCTTGAATTTCCCTTTCGTCCTTTCGTATCGCCCGGACCATAATGGTTGCACGCTCGGACGTGCCTTCCTTCCTGCTAAAAGGAAGAAGTTGTAGAAAAGGAAGAGTGAGAGAGCCCGATGTGCCGTGAAACGTTATTAAATCAGAAAGGGTCTGGATAGTGGGAAGGAGCATGAGATAGAAAGAAAGAGAGAGAGAGAGAGAGAGAGAGACAGGTAGAAAGTGGGCGTAAAGCGTGGGTGTGTTCTTCCGAAAGTTAAGAGCCGATCGATATAATAAAAGCCACGTTGATCGGAAGCTTCTATTCTTCTACCGCTAATGTATTTCAGAATCAATTTTCATTTGTTCTCTCTCAATCATTTTTTTTCCACGTAGATATTGTATTATATATAATAGAAAGAAAAAACGTATCGTATAAATAATTGTCGACGAAGGTTTTGGATTAATTAAAAAAATAAAAAAAGAAAAAATGATAAATAAATAGAACGAATAGCACGACAAGCAAGATTTTCTGCTTGTAACAATAATGCAAACAAAACAAAAAGTAAGAAAAAGAAAGAAAGAATCATATTTTTAATAATGATTTTCGATACCGTAAGAGAGAAATCGAAGTAACGTCGAGAATCCATTAACGTTATTAGAAAATCTCAATTTCATGTGATCGATTCGGTAACGTCCTCGTTAAAAATCGTATCGTCGTTGTACCAACGATTTTCCCATATCCATCGCTCGCGGGATGATACACGCGAAGGGACGATTCGAAAAGTTTTTCAACGCGATACTTTCGAAACTCGCATTGACTATGGATGACGACTATGGAATCACGGATATGGCGAATCGATTTACTAGACTCTTTTCCCCCCAAACTCTCTCTCTCTCTCTCTCTCTCTCTCTCTCTCTCTCTCTCTCTTTCTCTTTCTGGCTTCGACATATTCTCGTACTCTGCTTCTTTTATTTTCTGCGTGAAAAAGTAAGTCACCGTAAAGAGAAGCCGATGTAAAGCGACGGAGAAAATCGCGAAGCGAGAACCTCTTGCGGCCGAGTTCGTCGTCCCGAAATCGCTCCACAAGCACTTTAACTCTCCTACTCCTTTTCTTTTTCTTTTCTTCTCTCTCTCTCTCTCTCTCTCTCTGTCTTTCTGTCTTCGATTCTCCGAAACTCTTTAAAACTCTTCGAAGCAAGGTGATTTGCGCAACTTACTCTATAACAGGTAAGGTATAACGACAGCCATAATACCAAGGTTTTAACGAAAACTCCAATCTTACAAGTTGTCAAGTTCGAATTTGAAGGTAACGGTTATATGTTGACGATATAAATATGTGTATGTGTGCGTGCGTACGCGTGTATTTGTCTGTGTACCTACTCATATTCTGAAGTGACGTTTCGTTCGTTTCGTCCAGAAAACTTGTCTTCGGATTGACGCCATTACGAGTACGACTAAATGCAAGAGAGTAAAAAAAAAAAAAGAAGAAGTACAAAAATTCGTTTTGACGCGAACGTGACGTTAAATTGTATTGCCGTTTCAACGAATAAAGAATTTGCAAAAGTTACAGACATTTGCAAAACATATCGCGTATTTACATTTAAACGTCAATGAAGAGTTGTTAGATAAACTACCAGCCTACGTGTGTGGCATTGTCGATAATTGATATGTTTCACTCGTATAACGTAAGTTAAAGCGTAAAGCTTGCTTGCGTTTGGTTTTGAGAAAGGTAAGGGTTATATACAACAGTAAATTTGTATGTTTTTTTAGATAGTATACGTTGGTGAGTTAGTGAATAAGGCAAAGAGCCAACCAACATACCTACCTACCTACCTACCTACCTACCTATCTACCAACCAACCAACCAACCATCCAACCAACCAACCAGCGAGCCAACCAGCCAACCAGCCAGCCACTTTTTGAGGGTAGACTTCTGGAATCGAGTAGAAAAGAGGGAGCGCTTAATCGGCTTTAATTGCAAACATTGCGGCGATTCAGGTAGCGCCGCGCATTTCACGGTTTCGAGGCGTTACGCCGCGTTGGTAACGAGATTCCTTTTCTCCCTTTACACTCCTCACCTCTGCCCCCACCCCACACCCCCTCCTCTCACTACTCGCCCGCCTTTTTTCTCTCCTTCAACTTTGCAATCCGTCTGGCTCACCTTTTTACCTATCCACCGAAGAATCTCGCGTTAATCGATTTTTATCGAACGCAAAAAAGAGAGAGAGAGAGAGAGAGAGAGATGGATCAACTAACAACTCCAACTAAAACATTAACGTTGGTTCAACAATCTTTCTCAAACGGGTAGAGGGGTGGGGGTAGAGAGAGAGAGAGAGAGAGAGAGAGAGAGAGAGAGAGAGAGGAAGGAAATGGAAAAAGAAAGGAAATAGAAAAAAAGCGTTTTTGATGCATTAGTTTCACAAAGTTTTCTTCGAACTTTTGTCTCGTGGACTTTTCTTTTTCTTTTCTTTTTTTCTCCTCAAAAAGACTGAACGCACGAAAGTCCGAAAGAGAGATAAAATTATAAAGAAGAAAATTGTCAGACGGTAGAATCGCATTTTAAGAATTCATTTGTATTATCGCGGTTGTTCGTATTAGCATAAAACTCGATTGATTTGTTAGATTGGATAGTAATATTAGTACTACGTGAAGTTGGGAAAGGTAGAGATAAAAAGAAAGAGAAGGAAGCGAGGGCGAGGAAGTGTGAAATCGATTGTAATTCGCAGAAGAGCCAGGTAGAGATTCGTGGAAGTAGGTAAAACTTCGAGGTAATGTAAGCAAGAGAGAGAGAGAGAGAGAGAAAGAGAAGGAGAAAGAGAGAGAAAGAGAGAGAGAGAGAGAGAGAGAGAGAGAGAAAGAGAAGGAGAAAGAGAGAGAGAGAGAGAGAGCGAGAGAAAGAGAAGAAGAAAAAGAGAGAGAGAGAGAAAGAGAGAATCGTTACATCTGCGCGAGGTTTTATCGATGTTAAAAGCGAGTTCGTGCTCGAACCGTTGAACGCTCGATTCGCTGGCAAGTACTTACCCCTAGAAAATATATACTCCATCGTAAAATGGCTCTCGGCTATACTAATTGTATTTAACTCTTTATCATAGCAAAAAGACAAACGCGAAGAAGGCGCGATGATTCGTTTCGCAGTCCTTTTTATAACAACTCTTTTGCATTGCATCTTCGAACGATTCGTTCCTTTGTTTAATTTTACTTCGTTTTTCTTTTTTGTTTATTTCCCATCAATATCAAATCCAACGATCGGGTACATAGGTACTCTCATTTCCGTAAGAATCTAACGTCGAATTTGTCCACAAACTGATTCGTTCACTTGTCTTCTAAATATAGCGATTGTGTCAGCTTCTCCTTTAATCCTTTCTTCCTTTACTCTCATCGTCAGACTTTGTGATTATACACAAGTCGTTCGTTGATTCCAACCAAGGAAATCACCGAATAATGTCGTTCATCGTAAAACCTCGAAGCTTCCTCCAATCGTAGCTTCCATTCTTAAGAGAAATCTCTCGTGTTCCTTTCTTTGAGAAGGGAAGCTTCTTCAAAGAGAAAATATAAGACGAATCTTTGTTATTAAAATCACAGATATATATATATATATATATATATATATATATATATATATATATATGTATATAATAGAATGCAATAAAATGAATTTTTGTGAAATGTACAACAGAGAAAGAGAAAGAGGGAGAGAGAGAGAGAGAGAGAGAGAGAGAGAGAGAGAGAAAGAGAGAGAGAGAGATAAGTAGGAGGAGAAAAAGAACGAGGAAAAAAACTCAAAAAGAAAAAATTGCATATGGTCGTAAATATATTACGAAGGGCTGAATGTCGTTGAGAAAAGAACGAGAGGAGAAGTTTACGGCGTGGCAGAATCCAGAGGAGTACGCTAACTACCTTGACAAGTAGTAATGGCCAGCGCGTCTCAGACATACTCTCCATACATATTCGACGAGGCAAGAAGGGCGAGTAACCTACGCGTAGGGCTTCCATTCCGTAGGTAGGTACCTAAGGAATGTAGGGAGGTAAGAAGGAATGATGAAAAGAGGGGAGAAAGAGAAGAGATGAGATGAGAGAAAGGAGGAGAAGAAGAAGAAGAAGAAGAAAATGAAAAAGAAGAAGAAGAGGAAAAAGAGGAGAAGAAGAAGAAGAGGAGAAAGAGGAGAAGAAGAAGAAGAAACGGCGGCATTCCGACTTTCCCCTCCTGGGGGAAATCACATGTTCCTGGTTTTATGAGTACTCCCACCTCAGCGTCGACCCACGGGAGAGAGTCTCCGTATCTCGTCCCTTTAACTGCCATAGCCGAGCCCCTCACCCTCACCCTTTTTCTCCTTTCCTCTTTTTATTCTTCTTTTTTCTTCTTCCTTCGCCTCTTTTCCTCCCCATTTTGCTACCACTCGTCTTCCTTCTCCTTCTCCGACGTTTTTGGACCCTCGTCGTCTCTTTGCTGCCCATGTGTTCTCTTTCTCTCTCTCTCTCTCTCTCTCTCTCTCTCTTTCTCTCTTTCTCTCTCTTCCTCCCTCTCTCTCTCTCTCTCTTACGTTTTTCTTCCGGACGCTCACCGTCATCTTCCCTTGGGAGATCCCACGAACGCCCTATCCTTTTGTCTTCCTGGATTATACTGGCGATATGCTTCGATGTTTAAGACAATACCAATGTGTACCTTCTCTCTTTCTCTCTCTCTCTCTCTCTCTCTCTCTCTCTCTTTCTATTTTTGTTCTCCCCTTTCTTTTACCTTTCCTTTCTTTGACAATTGCAAAAGTACGGACAAGATGGAATATAGGAAACCACACGAGAATCCAGACGTTACCCAGACGTTCTAACCCTTACTACTCTTTAAGGACTACTAAGAACGCGTCTACGTTTACCCCTTTCGACTTCTCATGCCAGCAAGATTTTCTACCGAGAGATAAGGTTAAGAGATAGATTCTAAAAAGGGTTTATTGTTTATCACGATTTTCTTATACGATCGAACTGTAAACATTTCGTTTGTACTCTGAATAATTTATATCTTCTTTTTTCTCTTTAATTTCTCCAATTGATCGATTTTGTTTGAATCGTTGAATAAAAATACAAAAAAAAAACAAAAGGAGAGAGAGAGAGAGAGAGAGAGAGAAAGAGAAAGAAAAGGAATAAGTACTCCGAAAATATATTTCTTAAATCTCGCAAAATTTATTCAGAGACAAGAGTCAATGACTCCCAGCAACCGTATTAGTCACGCATAACGATATATTTAGATCGACGATTAGTCAGACACTTACCCGGTGCCTGTTTAATACTGAAACGAAAATGGGAAGAAAAATATAAGATATAAGCGACAAAATATATCGTTCGGATCGTATCGAAACGTCGACAGTTCAAAAATATCAGCTATTTCTGATATTTATCTAACTCTAGATTCGAAGCTTTACTTTTCCATGTACATATGTATAATGTATATACGTACATACATACTTCGAGACAATGTTTTAGCTTTTCTAAACGTCAGACTGGTGGCCTATAACCTTACTATTTTTCCACATTCAATCCTTTTCCGACTCGCTCCATTTCCCCGCTATTATCGCGCTTCCTTTTATGTATCTTTCCCTCTTTCTTTCTTTCTGTCTCTCTCTCTCTCTCTCTCTCTCTCTCTCTCTCTCTCTCTCTTCCTTTACTTCTCTCACCAAATATATGATATGTTTCGATACTTCGAAACTTTTCTATGCTTTCGATATCTTTGACTATAGCTTTCATCGCAGGACAGAAAATTTTCATCTAGGTCAACTATTTGTAGTCGAGTAGTCCTTTTAGTCTCTCGAGAAAAAAATATTTCCATCAAAAGTTCTGACAAAATTTGTAGAATTATAATTTATAATAATATTTATATCAAGATGATAATCACGCGAATTTCATTAACGATATCTCTCGAGAGAGAAAGAGAGAAAGAGAGAGAGAGAGAGAGAGAGAGAGAGAGAGAGAGAGAAATTTCATTTTATTTATCTTATGTAAGCATCGTTGATTATCCGCTTTCTAAAAATAAGGTTATTCATTTTCTTTCTCCGCGTTTTTATCGTAACACCGGAGTTTTATTTTCTTGCATTCATCCTAGTTCTACGAGAACAAAATCGATTTGCTAGATTGTAACATTGATATTTTTCGTTCATTACACAAAAGAAAAAGAGAGAGAAAGAGAGAGAGGTAGAGAGAGAGAGAGAGAGAGAGAGAGATGAGAAAAAACTATATACTGAGTATCTCGAGTAATCAAGAATCCACGACAAAGCTCTTTTCGCGATTGTACGTACACCACTAAATTCGATCGTAAAATCGGCACAACATGGACCCATTTAGAAAATCTCTCTTGCATCGTTTAATGTTCCGTGAAACGTCCAACGAATTTCAATTCCTTAGGAAACGTATTCTTACGTATACGAGACTAATAAAAACATTCGACGTGTGACTTTTCCCATGGCCAACGAAGAGCCAGCAACACGTTATCCCTTTCAGATTCCATACCTATTCTCAAGGTCTTATGGGTCTAACCTAAGCCATAATAAAGCGTGTCTATGAGTATGTCTATAATAAGAGGCGGGATCGAAACTCGTATCTTTCGAGATGCATCGCGTGCCTTATAGAAGGATTTGCATACGTTATATCTGCGTAAGTATTTGTGTATATATATATATATATATATATATATATATATATATATATATATATACATATACACACACACAACACACACACACACACGCACACATATACATATGATTATCTGTGAGTATCTACATTCACTACGAGCACATTCGAAGGACGTTGCATCAGCCCAACCCCATGCGTTAGCATATAAGCTTCGCTCTGCGTTTCCAACGCATTATACGCGCACACGAAGCCGTTTTACTCTCCCCCCCCCCTCTTTCTCTCTTTCACTCTTACTCACTCTCACTCACTTTCGAAGAAATCATTACACGTACATACATACATACATACACGCACGGCACACTTTGAGAAGAGAAACGAGCTATGCACACTATTCTCCGTACAAAGCAATTTGCAAAATCTCATCCGGTATATCGAATCACGCGCATCCCAGCTGTACCGCGTAAGATACGACCGATGCAGTTTCTCTCTGTTTCTCCCTCTCTCCCTCTCTCTCTCTCTCTCTCTCTCTCGCTCTCTCGCTATCTGAAATCCGAAGCAACGTGGCCTCTCGATAATGAATTTACGTGCAACTTATGCAAATCGAGTCTCTCGTCGAACGGATAAAGCGATCTTCTATCCGTCCTGGGATATGCCAGGAAGCCGCGATATTGCCTTCCTCTTGCTATTCTTTTTTCTTCTTACTTTTCCTATCGTCGCTCGTGCGACGATACCCTCTCTAACCACCCTCCTCCCCCACCCTTTCTTCTATCGCTTCCTCTTCATCCTCTCTTTTCTCTCTCTCTCTCGCTCGCGCGCTCGCACGGGGATTTGAATCGCACGGATGCCTACGAATGTATATACTCGGGCTAACGAAAATTTCATTTAACCGCGACGAGAATATCGAATTCCTTAAGAGGTAAAATTTGAATAACAAATCGAGACGATGGGATGGGGATAGGAAAAAAGAGAAAGGAAAAGGAAAAGAAGAGGCAAAGAAAGAAGAAAAAGGAGATAAGAGGAAAGAGACTTCTGAAGGATTTGTATAAAGCATCAATCGTTAATCTATAGAAAAAAAGAAGCTCCTTTTTGATCGTTGATAAGATATACCGTATAATATTTTTTTACCCTTCGATATTATCTCTCTCTCTCTCTCTCTCCATTCTATGAAATATCAGACGTACGTATCAAGCTTAGGATCTATCGATACTACGATATCGCAAGATTTTATTTTCGAGATCCAAATAGATCGTTAAGTGATACGACGAGTTTGACAAAATGTCTGTTGAAAATTTTCGTTAGAAAAAGACGTCGATTTTTTCGTAAATATCTTATATATATCCTTTCTCATTTGCTTCGTTCGCCCGAACAAGAGCAACGAAGTGGAAACATGGAATAAAACGGGTAGCACCCTATCTGTGTGTGTGTGTGTGTGTGTTATATACTTACTAGTGAGAAAGAGTCCCGCTGTTGGAAATAAAAGCCAAACTTCGTGCGCGATCGCACGAAGAGATCTTGTATCCGGCATCGTGTATATACGAGTCCTTTTTACGAGTTCGTCACACCCTCTATATAACTATTTTTGTACCTTCTTTTCTGGTGGATATATGCGGGTTATAGACGCATACATATACATAAATACGTCATACGCAAGAAGAGAGGACACGTTGCGAAACAAAGGGCAACACACTGAGTTATAGCGTATAGGTTTACCGCGAGATAAAAGATACAAAATACAGACTGAAATAAGGAGACAGAGATACAAATGAAGAACGAAAGAAAGTAAATACGTCGTTCAATAAGACGTTCAACATACGTACATATATATATGCATGCACACATAGCGTATCATTCCTTTTCCATGTGAGGTGTCACCAAATGTGTTTGTATGTGTACATATGAGCGTGTATGTGTGTGAGTGTGTGTGTGTGTATTTTCTGTTCGTCGAAGCGTCTGCTTTTCGGACGTTCTTCCATTCGGACGTGCCGAAACAAGCTGATATTGGGAACGCCACGTGTATCCACCGGCGAAATTCCACCGAAATTTTCTTTACTCTCGTTGCCCGGCGCTATTCGTGCAAGAGGATCACTACCATTTATGAAGCCGAGAGGAAAGAGAAAGGGAGAAAGGATAGGGCAAGTATTCGCCACGTTTGCTCTTGGCGACCGTTCGTGAAAGTTCGGAAGACGCATTCGTAATGCGATTGCATGAACGTGACAAGCCGGATATCCTCGAAAAAAGTTCCTTCCTGCTTCTTCTTCTTTTTTTTTTTCTTCTCCTTCTGGTACTGCTTCGTCTTTTTCTTCTTCTTCCTCGTATCCAATTGAGTCTCCTTTCATTTGAAATAATAAAATATTCCTGGGTTGAAATAGCACGTGGTGCGATCTAATCATCCTCTCATATATTTTATTTATCGACTAAGATGGGGCAGGTGGGAGTGGAACGGGAGAAGGAGAGAGAAAAGGAAAGTAGACGAATTTTATTTTTCGATATCACGTGTGCACTTACTTATGTTATCAAGAACGAATTTCAATCGACGAAGAAAAAGAGACGAGAGAAAACAATATATATATATATGTGTGTGTGTGTGTGTGTACATAAATGTATATATATATACATGTGTGTGTGTTTGTGTGTGTGATCCAATCGACGAGATTGTTCGAAGGAGGCAATCGGACGAGTTCATCAATTATTTATAAGTATTCTCTCAATTTAAAAAAAAAAAAACGATCCGAAGGTGCAGATATTAATTGAATCGCGACATTTCACAATTCCTTTCATTTTATCCATATATCTACGTTATTTTCGTTTTCGAAAAAGAAACCATTTCGATTGTTTTTATCCCTCCCATCAGCCGACGATTTTCGTTTAAATTCAATAACCATCTCCATTTTTTTAAAGAACGTCGGCATAACAGCATTCTTGTATCCGTACGTCTCTCGAAGGAATTTTTTTCTAAAGCAGAGGGTTCGTTGGGGATAAAGAAAAGGGAAAAGAAAGGAGAAAAGAAAAGGAAGATAGAAAAAGGAAAATGAAATAAAATATTGAAAATACGATGCGTTTACTCGATTTTAATATATATGTACGTACATACATACATACATAGATTTTCTTTAAAAGAGGAAATGTGCTGCTTAAGTACATCTTCTTGCTTTTGAGTTATTTTATCGTGATTTTGTGGAGTCTTTCCTAGATTGCACTAAAAAATAATATTTCGTGTCAGAAATCATTGGATCCACAGGCAAAGAGTTAGTTACTTATGTATTTATTAAAAAGAGAAGTAGAAGTTACGGATCGAAGGGAGAGAGGAAAAGGAAGCCTTCGTAGAATTAAGAGCAAAGGATAAAGGAAAGAGAACGGACGCGTTCTCCGACATATAACATCACTGAGGGAGTGAGAGAGGGGTGAGTCAGGGCAAACCAGAGGGGGTGGCGTGCTTCGAATCGCTTATGATATTGTCCCTTTCTCTGCTCTCTCTCTCTCTCTCTCTCTCTCTCTCTCTCTTTTTCTTCTTCTTTCTATGACAGTTTCTTCCACCCCGTGCAATAGCAGTTTCCGTAGGGCCTCATGGATTATCTCATAAAACGTAGTTCTACCTCCTTTTTCTTCTCTTTCTCTTCTTTTTTTTTCTCTTATCGAATAATCAATGTCACCCTCAGGCCTGAGATCCGATCACCTGACTGGCATTTCTCGAGTACGGATGACCCTCACTTTTACCTTGGCAACTCCATTTTCTTCCCTATCCTTTCCTTCCTTTTTCCTCTTCTGGTTCTTCCTCTTCTTTTCCTTTCTTTTTAATGTCGAACGCGACGCTGAGAATAACTCACCATGAATGATTATTACTTACTAATTGAGACAAGATCTAGTATTCCAGATTATTATTACTCGAGGACGAACGTCCATTAGCTTTTATTAATTTTCTTTTTCACGTTCAATCGTTTTTCGTCTCGTTAATTCATTCTTTTTCTTTGTTATTATTTAAAAGCACTTTCCCTTGTGCCTTCCATGGACCATCGTATTACATCGTAATACGTATATATATATATATATATATATATATATATATATATATATATATATATATATATATATCGAAATAAGAAAAGAGGACGCTCATTAAAAATCAATGAAGACAGAAACCGTGCTACTTTTCGAAGGATTATTCGCATCAAAGTTTTGCCTATTCTCTCGAGATACATACATATTGTCAGTATTAGAGAAAGTGTGTAAGAGAGAGAGAGAGAGAGAAAGAGAGAGAGAGAGAGGGGAGAGAGAGAAATAGAGAGCCTGAAATCCTCTTATAGACTTACCAGTTTCCATTATAATCTAAGATAAAGCAGAATAGTTCAGTGAGAACTGTCGTATTCTCCGAGGTAAGATTATGTCAAACGTCAAGATATCAAGGATGGATCTGACCCATTAGTTTTAACGATTCCGTCGAATATCGCAAAGACAGCAAGTCCGAAAAAACCTACGCCCATTTTTAAACTATTAATTTATTACCATTAATCGAACGCCATATATTAATTCTATTAATAATTTATATCTTTACCGTCTTCGAAACTTGTTTGAGAATACGATAGCCCGACGGAAAAAGTTAAAACGGGTAAAAAGTGAAAGATCCCTTTATCGAGACGAACCTTCGATAAGCTTTATCACCTTCTTCCATCCCCTTTTCCTTTTAACAAACTCCAAAAACTTTCAGAATCATCACGTACATTGGTTATTGATTTGAAAATTAAAAAAAAAAGAGCATTTTACGGTTACATGATAATAGAAAATTATTTATAATGAAGTTTCGGTGTTCTATAGAAAATTACTTTTTTTATGATCCTACTGATCCTATTGAAGACTCGAAAATATAAATGGCATAATCTATGGGAGAAGACGGAAAAGACGTCGATGTTACTTTTACCCTCGTCGAAGTTGAAGAGGGTAGTAATAGCTGGTACCGGTGATGGTGGTGGTGGTGATGGTGTGAGGAAATAAAAAAATACAAAGAAATAGAGAGAGAGAGAGAGAGAGAGAGAGAGATAAAGGGAGAGAGAAAAGCATCGATACCACGGATTATTTATAAAGGTTTCTCAAATTAACTCCCCCTCACGATTTTACCGGTTCTAGGGCCCTTCTCGCTCCCTGGAGACTATGACAGAACTTTTGTCTTTTGGATGGCCGACTGTAGTACCGCCTTGTCTGATCCGACACGTGCGCTGCGTGATTTCGAATTACACGGAGAGGAGTCGTCGTATCGAATCAAGGATGATCGGCCGGATGTGATTCCTGAAGCGTATTAGAACCTTAGATATCTTAATCCAAACGAATTCTATCAGTATAAAAACCACCGCGAACGAAATTATTTTCAAAAAAATACATACAAATGGCGTAAAATTGTGATCGAATAATTTTTGTTATTTAATTACGTATTAATCTCTTAAATAATATCGTTCCCTCTACCAATTCATTATTTCATTTTTAGTTTATATTAATTATCAATTTGCTCTCACCTAACGATTGTTATTCCATTTAAAACATTTTCTTCGCTATAAGTTTACAATTTCTGACAAATTCTAATTTGTACTTACGATAGATAAAAGAAAGAGACAGAGAGAGAGAGAGAGAGAGAGAAAATATAAGCTGATGAATATTAAAATGGGAAATTAAGAAAGAAACAAAAAAAGGGAATTCTCGAACAAATTTTACTGACGTTAAAATTATTGATCTTTCCCAAGGATTTCTCAAGTATCCTATCATAATATTTCTCTCTCTCTCTCTCTCTCTCTCATTCAGTGCCATTCCATCGCGGATGAGGTGTCAGCCGTGCGCGCGGGATGGTGCATACTTGATGAGTAACCGCCAACTTTACACTCCTGCACAATATCGTGGGGAATTAACCCGACGTTCATCCTCTACCGAGACCTTCCAACCTATCCACCACCACTCTTACCTTTAACCCCCACTCTCTCTCTCTCTCTCTCTCTCTCTCTGTGTGTATTACACCGCCTAACTCACGTACATATGTACATTCCTACAAGCGGGAGATGGTGTTTTGGTAAAAGATTTAACTTCCATTAGACACCGCAGGGAAGAGGAACGCGAGACGTTGGGATTTAATGGATCTGCTTCGACGTAACCTATCTCTGTTTCTCTCTCTCTCTCTCTCTCTCTCTCTCTCTCTTTCTCTTTCATTCTCGGGTGGGTGGTTGCGCAAATAAAGGAAGAGGATGACTGACCTTAATTATTCGTAGACGCTCGACATTTCGTTGGATAATCGTCCGTAGCTCGAGGAGGAGACGACGATCGTCGCTCGTCGAGTCATTAACGTCGTTCTGGCATCGCGTTAAACTATTAACTTTGGTTTAATATGACAACGTTCAAAAAATTGCACCAGAAAACATGTTGCACGATAACGTTCGGATAATATAAAATTCGGTCAAATCTAAGATGATTTTAGCGCTTAGAATTTTAATTCTTTTTTATGTTATTCTATCGAAATCAAATACAATCCTTTGCGCTTAGCTAAGCGGAAGAAAGTTTATCTTTGTTGGTAGATGTTATTAATAGAGGAAAGAGGAAACATTGTAATTGGCGATAGGATATTTACGGTAATATATATATATATATATAGACACACACACACACACACACACACACACACACACACACACACACACACACATGTGTATATGTATATATAATAGCATGTAATTTGGTTATTATTAACGTTATAGCCTCGAGGCAATTTAGATCGCAATAATTGTTTTCAAGTAGAATTATCCAATTCGATTAATTTGCTTCATAAACATTTATTTTTTTCTTTTTTTATTTTAACTCCGATACTTACGATTTTTCTCTACGTTTATATTTCCCCAGGGAATTATAATACCTTACAGATGCAGACAGAAAAAAGGAAGAAAAAAAAAAGATGAAATAGAGAAAGAAAGAGAGGAGCGAGTCTGACAACTTGTCTAACATGAGAAAACTAGTGGTTATTTTGAACGTTCATTAGGAAGAATTAGCATGTAAAGCGGAAGAAGGTGAAAGAAGAGAAAGATGAAGCTAGGATGTTACCAATGAGCGTGTGGCTTTGTGTCGAGCATGGTTCTTTAGATCTCACGTGCATTTTACGCTATCCTCTTTCCATCTCATTCTCTCTCTCTCTCTCTCTCTCTCTCTCTCTCTCTCTCCCTTATTCCTTTTTTCTTTTTCTTTCTTTCTTTTTTCGTTTTTTTTTCCTTTTCTTTCTTTTCTTTTCTATTCTTTTTTTTCCTCCCCATCGAGTTACCCAGTACAGACCAATTTTCACCTCACAAAGTGGTGCTTTTGTGGCCACTTCATTGCCTATTCGAAGAGATAGAGATACGCAAGATGTTACGGCGCGTATATTATCGTAGTGATACGATTCAATGTATGCATGTTAAGTGCATACACGATTGCATTGAAATAATTTATCTTGAATAAACGTGTCCGAAGCAACGTACGGACGCAATGTACTATTTACTTTAATTATCTATCGCGTGATAAATAACATTATCCAATGATAATTCCCTCTTCTTTTGTGTTGTTATTAAACCTAAACCACTCTCATCCGTTTGAGAATCCTTCTATTAAACCACAATTTTACCCTGAACGCATAATTTCAACGCATATTTCACGTAAATTTGAATATCCAGAAATATTTCCTCGTCTACGAACTAGCAGCCCGAAAACGAAGTGACCGAGAACGATGGTATTGCATATTTGTCAAAGTTCGGATATATAAAATATATCACACATCGCCGATCGATGATTCGTTCGTTCGTTCGTTCGTTCGTTCGTTCGTTCGTTCCTTCCTTCCTTCATAGGAATATCGTGTTTCGCGAGCGTGTAACCGGAACGAACGAACGATCGGAATTCCACGATAAATCCGTTCTTATACCATCGGAATACGTTATAAACTTTACTATTCCGATAGAATTCGCGAGAGAAGATCTGAAACACACCTTCTTCCGATATCTCGACTTTTCGCTTAGTATTATAAACCCCGTTCCTCTGTTCCAACCACTTCCCCTCTTTTCCTCCCCTTCTCCACCACCCCACCTCACTACCGACCTCAAATGGTTACGAGTAGCATCGTGGCACAAATTGAATATATAGTCGTTTCCATGAATTTCATTTGCTCCTTCTCTACACCCGATCAAACCGTCGTCAGCCCACACACTTCGCCACATTTCGTCACGATTGTGTTTATGCTCGAACGCGCTCGAAATACATACACACACACACCAACAGACAAACATAATTTACACGTATAAATTTGCATAGTTTAACGCTACGTTATTCACTAATTAATTTCAATGATACGACATCAGTTAATTACGGTGAACGTATTTAAGAACTCGTCGATATGCTAAAAACAGGCGTCGATGGACGAAATTTAATTAATTTTTCTAACAAAATATAGTAATAATATCATCGTTCACAAATATATAAACGCAATGAAAAGAAAAAGAATTTTTAAAAGAACGAATAAAAAATTAGCTTTGTCGTGCGAAAAGTACTTAAAGAAAAGCGGAAAGAAAAACACAAAAAAAAAACAAAACAAAAAGTAACAGACATATAAAACATAAAAAAATAAAGCAAAGAGAATTATTCGAGTGCGCTCGACTCGACGAAGAGCAATTTGCATCTCACAATATCACGAAGTAGAACTAAGAGACTTTGGTATTGTCGTCGTTCTCGTCGTTTTCGTCGTCGTCTTTGTCATCGTCGTCCTCGTCGTCATCGTCGTCGTTGTATATAAAGGCAATTTCTCATATGAAAACAAGCACGAACAGAGAAAGCAAGAAGGATAAAAGGGGTTTGATCGGGCAAAGATCAGCAAGAAGATAACTCGATTCATGCGTGCTCGCTCGAGGGGTGGATTCGATCTCGCATCGTGTCGAGTAACAAAACGCGTAAATGAGAGTATACGTTTAGAGCGATACCGTGAGAAGAAAAGAGGAGTGTAAAAGTAGAAGCGGGAAAAGGAAAGGGAAGAAAGAGGAAGAAGGGATTGTACGAAGGGAAGAAGGGTAGGGTCGATGAAGAGACGGAAAAGGAGGATGGGGCTGTAAGTTCGTTTTGAAAATGAAATTACCGCACCGTGAAAGCAGTACTTTACATGAAATCACGTCAGTGAAGAGGGAGAGAAGAAGAGAGTAAAAGAGAACGAGAGAGAGAGAGAGAGAGAGAAAGGGTTTGAACTGTCGACACGTCGAATCGTCTCACTTCGTTCTCATCCCTCGCCTTCCTACGGCGTAGAATAAGTGAATTTTCACGCGTTCTTGAAGCTTTGCGTTTACCACCGAGACACAAAGAGCAATATCTTCGTTCTCTCATACTTTTTCTTTTTCTTTTTCTTCTTTCTTTTTCTCTTCTTTTTCTTTCTCTTTCCCTTATTTTTTTTGTTAACTACATTCTACATTCCAACTTCCGAATGTGCGAACACTCCTTGTCCTCTTACATAATACATTCGACTCGATTATCTGCGAATTTCTATATCCGTAAAATTCTTAAGGGAAGTTTAATAAAATAAAATTGGGGGTATATATATATAGGGGGTATATATATATATATTTACATATACACACATATATATAAAACTTGCATTGAAGAGTGTAGAAATTTGACTTTTCTTTAAATATGACAAAGAATAATTTTCTTGTATTTCATTGGGAAAAAAGGCGAAAGAAAAGGACGGGGTGGGGAAGAAACTTGATTGTCTCAATTTATTTTCAGAAAAAAATCGACGATACTATTTCTTTTCATCGGAGTTACATTCTCAACTTTCAAGGCTAGATTCTTGAGAAAAAGAGAAAGAGAATGAGGGAAAAAGGGGGAAGAAAAAGAGATGAGGTGAAACAGAGGCCGGTAATCGCGGATAACTTTCTATTTTATATTTTCCAATTTGTTGAAAGTTGTTGCCGGGGGCTCGTCGTTCGAAAAGTCGTGCTCAAGGCCTCCTCGCAGTGAACCGTAGAGATAAGGGTCCTCCCTGGAACGGTAGTTAGAATGGTAAAAGATGACTATAAGTGAAGAAGGATGAAGGATAAGGGGATCCCCCAGAAAGACGACGCCGAAAGAGCGAGTGAGCGCGAGTTTGTTAGCAAGTTTTATAGACAATCAGTCGCCTCGTTAACCGGTAACTAGAAGAGAGACCTCTTTCCGCCTGCATTCCGTCGCGTTATTTCCATTTGTAGCATCTCCCTCTATCTCTCTCCCTCTATCTCCTTCTCTCTCTCTTTATACCTCTTCTTCGGCAGCGAGACATCTTGTATTCTCCTATTTACCTTCTCTTCGCACCCTTCCTCAAGAACCTCCTTCTCCTCGCTAAAACGACGATCTTCGACTAACAGGACGCAACTCGAGCCCTCTCTTCGCTCTCCATTTCTCTTTCTCATGCTAAATCTTTTACTTGCTAATCCTTCTTACTCTAATCTGAAATATAATCTAACGAGAAAATATAATGGTGTTGATGATAATACGTGGATAAACCGTGAGTAATAGTAACCATAATGCAAAACAAATTATGATATAAAACTTTTATTCTATAATTACACACACACACGTTTGTCTTTTAACCCTTCACCTGCTTATAGATATTTCCTTATCTTTTTTTTGCTAATTGAAAATTGATATTTTCTGTTAAAAACTATATCTTTCTTCTTTTTCTTTTTAATCTCCGTTTCCTCTTTTCAACGTATACGAAGACAAAGGACGAGAAAGGTGGGATGAAATCGATTCATTGATTGCCTATTAGTCCAACAATATCTCGATATGAATACGCAGTGAGAAAGAAGAAAGAAAGAGATAGAAAGAGAAAGAGAAAGAGAGAGAGATGGGTACAATGAAAAGTGAATTAAAATTTCGTTTAAATCTTACGATTCTTCACGATACGTTCGAATCGTGCGTTCGTAGCTTTTATTGGAACATAAAACCTTCGAGAATTAAGCGAGATCGTATCTTAGAGTTGAACCTGATGATTATAGAACGCCCCGTTGGTAATCTCAACGGAGAGTTTTATCTTCGTAAAAGAGGATGACGTTGCCCATGAGAAAGGAAAAGGAGGAATAAATCGCAAGAGTACGATGTAAGAGATCGTTATTGGGTAGCATGAGGGAAACCGATTGGTATCGCGTTCGCACATCCTTAAACGGTTACATCACAGATTAATATCCTTATTTTAGCTTTAAATGAAGAAGAATATTTATTTAAAAAAAAAGAAGATAATAGAAAGAAATAAGAGGGACAGAGACAGAGAGAGAGAGAGAGAAAGAATTCGATAAATTATAAACGGTAAATCACGGCTTACTTTTCGCGAACGCGGAATAAATTCACCGGCACGAGTGGCATTTAATTAACGTCGTATAAAGGATACGAAATTTGTCTTACACACTTTGCATCCAGACTTACTTTGGGGGGATAAGATGAATCACAGGACTCCCTCGGTTGCCAAGACGGAAAAGGGTGCAAGTCAAGACGGAGGGAACAATATTCACGGCAAATGGATACAAACGAGGTGATTGGCCCGGCCCAATCCATCACGGCAGACCTCAACCGCTCTCTCTCTCTCTCTCTCTCTCTCTCTCTCTCTCTTTCTCTCTCTCTCTCTCTTTCTTTCTCTCTCTCCTTCTCTCTCTTTCTTTCTTTCTCTCCCTGTATCTATCTTTTACTCACTTTCTTTTTTAGTAAGTGAAAGGTCGAAGAAGTTAAATAAAAAAAAAAGAAGAAAAAAAAAACTCCAAGCCCGAAATAAAACGTATCCATCATCATCTGTATGCAATGTCTGTCGATAAACAAGTCGTGAATAACGCTCTGAAATTTCTTTTTGTTTACCACTCTTTTTCTGAATCATCCCTTTCCCCCACCCCTTCCTCCTCCCCTCGCTATTCACCTCCTTCTACTCCCCGTCTGAGAAACGGGACGTTACGTTTATCTGCCAGACCGGTTACCCTACCAATTCTTTAATGTGTTCTTGAATGAAACCTCGAAAGATTTCTTTTAACACTTTATTCGACCATTTCTACTCGCAGTTGATAAGATAGGAAAAACAAAAAGGAATAAAACATAACAATAAAAATAAAATAATAAGCACAAAAGAAGAATAATTATCATAGAAACGTCTCTACGTATTATCTATGCGTATAGTTTTGTATACGTATAATGCTTGCTTATTCACATCCTTTGGAAATTGTCACGTTATTTTTACTAAAATAAACGCTTTATATATTTTGATTGACATGATAATACCCAGCGACAATACCACATATTCGATTGTATGTGCAACAAACAAAATAAATAATGTCGTGCGTGGGAGGGGCGGAGGTGGGGCTAACGAATGCTACGAAAGATTGTCATTCTTGGCCACCTCATTCTCCTCTTGTAAAACCGCAGTTTCCTGTTCTCCTTCCTACCGGTGGCAGCTACATTGTATAAGGCATTCCGACAAATTCGACGTTGCATCAGTTATACCAAATGGAAAACTTTTATTTTCTATAGTTCCTTGCTGAAGTCCACGAGAGCCAAAGGTGTGCGGTTTTACGTCGATGACAGGATAACGGGTGAAAGAGAGAAAGAAAAAGGAAAAAGAGTTAAACAAAAAAGAAATAAAAAAACGCGTTTTAACCGTTGAACCGCGTCGGATGGGGGGGGGAAGGACGAAGAAAAAAAAATTAAAACGACGAAAAAAGAAAAAAACGAAAAAGAAAAGAAAAACAAAAATGACAAAAAATAAATAGAAACGAACGAACACAGAGAGAACATGAAAAAAAAAGAAAAAGACGAGGACGACAGGTGCCGGCCACGTGATCGCGAGTTTCGAACGTCGCCTGCCGGAAAACTCGTTGCCCGATTATCGGCTATCCGTTGAAAGAAAGCCATGAAACGAACAAACACGACGGACCATGACAAAAACGCGCAACTTGTAGTCTTGCTAGTCCGTGATTACTCCTTTGGGATAACGTAACGTCAATTACAACAGATGACGCGCGCGAAATACGATCAATGACCGTAACGACAACGGCTCCGATGTTAATGAGAGAGCGTTCGTGACATAACTGTATAGTTGATATCGGCAATCTTGATTCTAACCAAAACTAGAACAGTAATAACGTGAATAGGATTCATCCAGACGGTAACGAAATTCAACGTAGCTCGTCTTTTCCGACGAGATTCGAAACTTCGGCTAACTATAATGGAATCATCTCGCATCTTCCATATTAGATATGATAATGCGTTTACAAACGGGAGATAAGACTTCGGATATTTAGTTAATCTGGAAAATCTCGAACGTATAATTCCAATCAAAGTGATTTACAAATGAACGAACGAACGAACGTATGTACGTAAATTGAATAAGACGTATCTTGAAATACGCACAAACGTAAAATTTAGATGAATGTTTACGAATTTCAATTAAAAAAAAAAATCGTAATATTTGATTATTCCCTGGGTATTAATTCATCGTTTTGTAGGAAATATAATTTGGTGTTACAAGAAATACGAACTTATTAAGCTATTTAATATTCAATTAGGGATCATTAACGATCAATTAACGATAAATTGGTATTTCGTATGTAAGTACATTAGTATATATATGTACGTGTTAGATATCGACTATTATCGTATACAGAATATCATGAAATATTAGACTGTATTGAATTTTCTGCATCTCGCACGACGATAAACCGATTACGCAAACGAAATGTCTGACGAACAGATCCGACGTCCGAAAACGTCTACAAATAATCCAAGCAATCCATCTATTGTTTTCCTTCTAACACTTACATGTGTGTGTATGTGTGTGTGCGCGTATATATATATTCCTCCTATTTTCTCGACGAAAATAGCATTCCAACGTTCGTAAACCTTTTATCAAATTAGTATCGACAGATTCATTGTTGGTTCATTACACGATTATATAATTAAAATTCTTAATCTAAATTTTAACATTTTTATCACTTTTTAATATTTTTACTGTGTTTTCTCTTTCTCTCTCTCTCTCTCTCTCTCTCTCTCTCTCTCTCTCTGTCTCTCTTTCTCTCTCTCTTTCCCTTTTTCTCTCTTTTTGAATAAAAAGTGATAAATAATTTCGCAGGAAACAAAAACACGTCGATGCGACGAGGAAAATAATTATTATTCCCCCATGACCAAAACGTGTCATACGATCTGCCCTTCGTTACGGATGAAAATCATCGGCAGACCTACCAACACATAAATGAATGAATAATCAGTCGAATAAATATATATTCGCCGTCGTTTCGAAGCACACGATACTCACATAGAAACCAGTGTTTGTTTGATGTCAGTGAACTCAGGACGAGTTATGAGTATACATACATACATACATCGACCGATGCATCAGCACGACATTCGTTTCCTGTGTATGCAAAATACACATATACATATGTATATATATATATATATATATATATATATATATATATATATATATATACACATAAATATTTTATTTTTAGACATAACTGCAGGGAATTCCTTATGGTCTTGAAATAACTAATAGTTATGTTCAAAATAATTTGAGATTTCCGACTTCTTTTTTTCTTTAAATAGCCCGATATTTTTTAAATATCACGATAGATATTAAAAAGGAAGCGTAAAAAAGATTTCATATAGAAAAGGGAGTAAAAATGAAAAATGAAATAGAAAAATTTAAATAATCGAACTAATTACTCCGTGGAATATTAACGAGGTATCGATACTAAAATGTTTCTCGATAAACTAATGTTATAAAAATGTCACGTATATCTTTTTATTCATGTATAAGTCAATAGAAATATTAACATAACAACATTTTATCTTCGGTCGAAACATTGATATTGTTTTCTCCGATACGAAACCAAACACGTAAAAGAGCATGAATAAACGATGAAACGGAATGAAATCGCTAAGTTTTATCGTACCATCTTCACTTTATCTAACATTCTTAGACAACGACGTACAAAATACAAAAGAGTCTTGACGATGACCTACTTTTCATTAGCGCGCACGAGTATACTTCGTTATCAAAATCACATTTTCGTTAGACAATCCGAACAAGTCGGAGAAAACATTCTAGACCCGATCCACCCACCCACCCAACTCCCTACTCCTTCACTTTCTTCGTTATTGTTTCTCCTAGTATCATTCGAAAGACAGTCACGATACCGTAATTTATGAGTGCCGCAATGCGACAAATGTCGAAATATTCTATTCTAAATAGTGAACCAATGGCGTTAAAGCCATCTTAACTTGGTATATATCACGTACAACAATCTATACGATACACACCAGTATATTTTGTGTTGTTTATCGACAAACAAGATGTCTTTAGTTAAACGTAATTTTAAAGAAAAGTTGTTCCATCGGTGTATCCAACTTTTCAAAATAAAATAAATTTTAACTAAGAATGCGAGAACTAGATACGACTATAATTCACTTATAAACATACTTTTTAAATATTCTTATTTAAATGCTCAACTCTCTATACACATACATACATGCATATACATGGATATGTATATATCCTTTTGAGAAAGGCCGAAGTTTTTTAAGTTAATTTAATGGTAGGTGCGAAGTAACAAACAAAAAGAAACAACGTGTTAATAAAATATTAAATCTGCTCCGAAAAGATTTATATCTGTAAATCGAATCGGATGAACTTATTGTAATATCATCTTTATATCCACTTGATTTTCTTATAAAAATTTCACGACAATAATACGCAAAACGAAAGAATCTAGTTGAACCGTGCTAAACGCGATCTTTAACCCCGCTAATTTTGTAGGATACGAAAAGAGAGGGAGAAAAGAAAAGAAAAGAAATTCGAGAAAAAAAGGTCGACTAATGCAAAAAACGAAACTGGATGAGAAAAAGATGAGGAATAAAAAACGATTCGATAGTCGGTCCGGTACTGAACGCCTTTGGCCAATGGTAGAACGATACAAAAGACACGCAGTAGGTTGCATAGGGAGTAAAAAAGGGAAGGGTAGACGACAGTAGAAGTTACAAATCGTCGGACGGACGTTTTCATCGTGAAAGGGAGGTCGACGGGCAAGGGATAGGACGAAAGAGAGAGAGAGAGAGAGAGAGAGAGAGACAGAGAGACAGACAGGCAGAGAGTGAGTGAGACAGAGAGTGAGAAACAAGTTGGAGATTCTGAAATGCGTGTCCGTTCATTCTGGACGCTCTTAGCCCGTCCAACCAAGTCGGTTTACCTCTTTTCCACTTGTCGTAGTCCTGCCAACTGGCTATGAGGAGAAGTAGGAAGAGTAGAATGTAGAAAATGAGTAGGAGGATCGTCGTTGTAACGTAGCACACACGTGAGGAACACGGAAGAGAGAACTACAAGAATGAGCACTCGACGATATACACGCGAAAATTCATCCTCCATCCACTTTACCGAACGACTCGTATGTACTTCATATACGAGCACATATGTACAGAGGTTTATATACTGGGTGAACCAAATAAACTCTTACGTGTGTTATTTTAAATTATTAGGAACGGTCATACGAATTATTTTGTTTTTTTTTTCTTTTTCTTTTTTTTTTTGTAAATCAATTATAACACGAATGGTTGATTGTTTAAGGATGTAGGTAGTTTTGATAGGGAGGGAAATTTTTTTATTTTTTCATTAGTAGAGCAATTTAATGATACATAAATTTTCAAAAGAAACGAGAAACCCTACCAAAGTCCTATATCTAACGGATTTTTCATTATTTGCATTTAATTTAATGAGCAAAAAAATATGATGCCTTTAATCATTCCAGAGAAGAAATGTTTGTAAAACATCACTTGGCCGATCCTATACATAACTTCTTCCTCCTTTTATCAATAGGAAAAGAGAAACTTTAAAGGTAACGTTATCCGTTTCTCTCTTTCCATCCAGTTTCCATGTATTTTTTACTCTTGCTATTCATTGTTTCTCATTCGTCTCACTTGAAATTGTCCTACGTCTCCGTTATTCCTCAGCCTCTTCCTCATTCTTTTTTTCTTCCTTTCTTTCTTTCTCTTGTTTTTTGTCTTTGTTCTTCTACGTTTCATCTCTCCATTCTATTTTCTATTTTTCTCTTCGAATAGTAACAGTTGACGAGAGAGAGAGAGAGAGAGAGAGAGAGAGAGAGAAAAAGAAAAAGAGAGAGAAACGGCAATGTTTCAACGAGTACCCGCGTAGCATTCTATCTCATTTACATGTGTATCTGCAAATGCATTACTATGAAGGAAGAAAAAAAGAAAAAGAAAAAAAACGAAAGAGAGAGAGATAAAGAGAGAGAGAGAGAGAAAGAGAGAGAGAAAGAGAGAAGAAGAAGTAGCGATAGAGAAAGGAAAAAAGAAGATACAAAGTAACCGCTATACACTTTTCCGTAACTTCGCCTATGTCTGTCAGAAGCACCAGAGCCTTTTTTAAATTTATATAGTCTGCGCATGCATATACATGCGTGTTGAGTAATGCGAAACAATAATTAAGCTGGCTAGCTCTTTGAAGCCAAATAGTAATCAGTTCGTAAAGTTGCGCAGTTTTACTTATTCGAATATAACATTTCCTTCCCCCCTCCCCCCCATTATACTTACTCACTTGACTTTATATTTTGCATACGAAAAAGTCATAGGGAAAAAGTTATATGTAAATAAGACTTTTTATGCTAATATACCTTGCTGATTATAATTGTTAAAAATAAATATTAAAAAATTTTTAATTTTCTCACGTCTGATAAATGACGTGACATTTTAAATTGGAGGAAAATTAAAAGGGCATACGAAAGAGAACATTAGCGATTAGATGTAAGTAATATTTCGACGTACGAAAGAATTTTTGAATGTCGGGATTTATTTGGTTCAACAAGGACGGAGCAAATTGACATTTTTTAGGCGACAAAACACGCGAGATGAAAAAAGAAAGAAAGGAATAAATAGAAACGAGAGACGGATCATTTACGAAGTGATTTGTCGACAAAACGTGTTCTTTCTCTCCCTCTCTCTCTATTTGTTCCTTTTTCAATCGATGAAATCATTTTCCCATTCTTCTTGACGAGTTGGAGAACGAAAAGACTCGTGAATCCGTACACGAATAATATCTCTTACTAGTTTTACGTATTTGTATTTACATACTACTCCCTCGCAATTTCGAATTCGTTACAAATTCGATTTATCCTTGATAAAAGTTTCGTGAATTATTTGAAAAAAATTTCTCGTTACATCTTTTACTCTCAATCTGTCGCTCCTTATTAAATATCTCACTATTCTATATTTATTTGTATGTATTTTATATTCTATATATCTTAGGTATGTATAATTAAAATCAGTTACACTCATGTTAGCCCTAATGTAATTCCATACCTAAGGGATCTTACTACACTATTACAAACTAAACTCCTATCTTCCCTCTTCCTCTCTCTCTCTCTCTCTCTCTCTCTCTCTCTCTCTCTCTCTCTCTCTCTCTCTGTCCCTCTCTTCCTCACTATCACGAAAGTAGATGGATGCTCGACCGCAGTGAAGCTTAAATTATATGTACTTGCCTTATGAGCTTCTTCCCAACATAGTTTGACCGTACCAATAGAATTCTCGACTCTTCCTCTTCCTTCGAAATTTCGCCAACTCTATGAAACGTTTTAACGAACATTTAATTTGTTAATTAATTAGATACTCTCGACGAGCTCGAGAATATTTTCATGGAAAAAAAAAAAATAGAAGACAGAAAAGAAAAATAAGAGCACAAAGAAAAAGAAAACAAGGGCAAACAAATTAGCCGTGTAAGTTACCGAGTATTTTATTAAAATTTCACAAGGAGCATTTATATATGTATATATATACACATAGAAACTTTGCATCCGCTATTTCATTTAAAGTAAGCAATATTCTTGCAAAAATGGCTCCATTTCGATTCTCTGGAGAGAACGAACGAACGAGAAGCGAACTCTCACTTTAATTTTATCTCACCGATTACAGGAGGAAAGTCCCTTCTTCTTCCGACTCCTCTTTCTCCTCCTTCTCTTCCTAATTTCTTTCGTGCGAAACGAAAAGTACCTGGATTGCGTCTAATACGCACGAGCGAGAAGCGAGTAAAGTTTACGCGTTGGTATAATTAGTCGGCCGAATGGTAGAACGGTAAACGCGAAGGTAAGGTGCGAAAGAGAAGGAAAGACAGAGACAGAGAAAATGAGAGAGTGTGTGTGAGAGAGAGAGAGAGAGAGAGAGAGAGAGAGAGAGAGAAGGAAAGAACTTTCGACAGAGAGGTAGAAAGGTACCCATGGTATTTGGAAAAGGAGAGTAGTAATTCGTTTTGCGAGGGTGAGTAAAACGGAGGAAGGGAGGATGGGAGACAATATGTCTTAGCTTAAGGATTGCTGGAAATAGGGAAGGAAATCGGAGATTGTAAGAGAGGAGTTGAGGAGAGAGACGAAACGGTAGTTAAAGCAGCACGTGCATAAGAGAAGATCGAGAAGAGGAAGGTTGCATATGCCGCGAGAATAGACAGAGACAGAGACAGAGACAGAGAGAGAGAGAGAGAGAGAGAGAGAGGGAGAGAGAGAGAGAGAGAGAGACGGAACCGTTGCGGCACTACATTTCGATTAAACTTCTCAGACGGCAGGAATTATCGTCTTGTCGTGATCGCGTCGCCGAGCATAATTCGTACGGGCTAGTTATACGCGATCACGGCTGCCGCTACGCGAAGTAATGATGGCTCCTCGGCACTCCTCAGTTCCGTTGCATGTTCGTGCTCTACGTGCGAAGTACCTGGGACGGACCGATCCAGATTGCAAAAGAAAGAGAAGAGAGGAAAGAAGGAGAGAGGGAGAGAGAGAGGAAGAGAGAGAGAGAGAAGCAGCGATGGAAAGAGTCACCATGGGAGACACTTTCGGTCGTTACGACTCTTCTAATAGACGAACCTCTGGAGCTGTAACGAGCATCTCTCCCACTTCTTCGGTTCTCGTGAAGATCCAGCAACTTCAACTTCTTCTCTCCTCTGGCAGACGTAACGTTTCTCACTACTACGATCTTCTTCGACGATCGCAGCATCTCCCTCCATCGGTATGGTCCATCGAACAGATTGAAATTACTTTGGTCTACTCGATAGATCGTTCGTAGAAGTGACGAGTCGTCACTTTCGAATCCTGCCATCGAATTCGTTTATGTTTGATATCGAGAGTGCAACCTCTCCTCTCTCTCTCTCTCCTTTTTTTTCTCTCTCTCTCTCTCTCTCTCTCTCTCTCCTTCCGATTATTTTCACAAGCAGACGAGTACGAAATATGGTTAAATAAATCGCAGAAATGTCTTGAAAATTTGCTCATTATATAACCGTCCATGAATCCTTAGAACAATGACACCGCTTATGTTGCGTCCTCAAAATAGAATTATAATATTCCTTTGGTATGGGAAGTATACATTACAGAGAGAGAGAGAGAGAGAGAGAGAGAGAGAGAGAGAGAGAGAGAGAGAAAGAGAGAGAAAGAGCACGTTTAAGCGAGACAATGTTAATGGTTGAACTTAAAATAGATAGAATCATTCGAATTACGTTTCCAATTATTACTTTCTCTCCCTCTCTCTCTCTCTCTCTCTTTTTCTCTCACTTTTTATCGTTAAAAAAGATCACTCGCTATATGCTCGGCAACGAAGTAGGTAGTTTCAGCAACAGAATTTGCCTAGGTAAAACGACATGGTCAGATAGAAGTATCTCTTAAAAAAGAACCACGTTATAGTAACGGTTATACGAGCGTGAGCCTTTGCCTGCCCGAATACTCCAGCAGAAACCATACCAGACTTTTGTCTTTTTCTATCTTCTTTTTTCTCCTTTTTTGTTTTGTTTTTTTTTTTTTTTTCGTTACTCCGACGAAAAGTCTATCTTTACGATCATGGACTGATAGGATTGAAGGTAAGGTGGTAGTCTCGTATATAATATAATAGCTTCTACTAACGATACTGACTTACTGTATACAACGTAATACTCTCTGTAATACCTCTTGGCAGTAGCACAACCCGTTGTAAACTCCGAATGGAGAAACGATAAAAGCTCTAGCACGAGGAATAAGATAGCGCAATAAAAGTGAAAACATCAGACCTACTTTCTCTCTCTCTCTCTCTCTCTCTCTCTCTCTCTCTCTCTCTTCCTTTTTCTATCTCTATCCCTCTATCTTTATCCAACTCGTTTTACCGTCGACGATAAGAAAATCGTAAGGAGACGAAGTCGACGCGAAAATAGAAAAGATTCTTCGTATCGCGCGTGTCCCGGAGTTACTCTCGCCGAATTCCCGCGCGAGTGCTTTCCTTTTAGTGCGAAAGAGAAAAAGAGGAGGAAGAGGAGGAAGAGGAAGAGATGGAGGAGGAGGAGTGAGAAATGACTTTCCTCGAACTTGAAATACAACGAATACGATCTTCCGATGCTGATGTTGGAAGTTGCTACAGGAAAAGGAAAATTCTCTATTTCTTTTTAACTTTATAGAAGAGAGAGAGAGAGAGAGAGAGAGAGGGCAATGGCCTCGGTACGAGAAAAATATTCAAAAAAATGTTTGGTCTATATCGTTCCGGTCATAAGCCAACGTCGATCGATTATATACTATATATATATATATATATATATATATATATATATATATATATATATATATATAGAGAGAGAGAGAGAGAGAGAGTAAAAGAGGAGTAAAAAAAATAAATAAATAAAAAAAGATATAAAAAAGAAAAACGGGACCAATGGTCGTGGTAGGTGGACGAGGAAAAGTCCTCGCAAATTTTACGATCGTTTCGGGCAACGGCCTGGGTTCTCGTATTTTGTCATTTTTCTTTTTCTTCCTTTCCGTCTGCATTTTCCACGAGTTTCTCTTCTAGGGCGATAGCAATGGTAGGATTCGCTTTCTCTTTCCTTCTCGTGCACGCAGGTGTGAAAACCGACGGGAATAAAGATCCATTCGTAGAAATATGTGTATATGTATGCACGCATGTATTTACGTGCGTACATATATAACGAATATGTGTATGTATGTATGTATATATATATATATATATATATATATATATATATATGTATGAATGTATGTATGTACGTATGTATATATCATATTCATCTATTTCTCTATTTCTCTAATGTACAGTTTCGACGAGTAACGACACTCTTTCGTCTCTCTTCATTCTTGCGATATCATTTTAGTCTTCCTTGTATTATCCAAATTTGAATTTATATAATTTATTTCAAAGTAGCAAGTTCTCAATGGTTGCGCATTACGAGTTGCAACGGCTGAACGAATAATAACAAAATTCGTTCCGTTTGCAGGCGGAAAGTCGAATGAGGGAACTTTCTCCAAAGGCAACTCTCTCCCGTATAAACTATCGCGCATAGAGGGGTGAAATTCTAGGGAATAAAAAGCCAGGGAGAATTTTTCGTTATCCACAGCAATGGTAGGCCAAGGTGGTATTGGTGTTAGTCTTGGGTTGCGATGTTGGTGTTGGTGTTGGTGTTGGTGTTGGTGGTAGTGATGGTGATGATTGTGGTAGTGGTGGTAGTGGCGTACCGAGGAAATGAAAACTCGCTCGACGGTAGCACCCCACGTGGCGCAACACCATCCGAAAATTTTCGCGGGAGACCCTAATTTATGGATCTAACCCGAGCTTCTATTGTTGCCGTTCTCTTCTCTACTCTTTCCTTCGCCACTACCAAGCTTCTCTCTCTTTTTCTTTCTCTCTCTTTCAACGACAATTCGTTACCCAAGGGATTAGAACGAATGTTCGTGCGTGCCGAATCTGGCCCGTGCCGTGCGTAGGATTATGGTACAGTATGAGAGAGGGTGAAGAGAAAAAAAGAAGGAGTAGAAAATTAAAAATTAACTCTCTGCGCATGATATGCGTCACGGGTTCGACATTTTCTTTTACGGAACTGCTTAATCGAATTGTCTATTGGAATTAATTAAAATTGAAATCGTTGATGATATGTAGTTATAACGGCATACATGTATAGTTCCTTTTGTATTATATCTCTGTTTCATTTTGAATTAAATTGTTTTTTTTTCTTTTTCTATCTTCTACGTCCGAAAACGCAGGTGTTATACATAAACCTAGCCAAAATAGTCATCGACAAAAAAGAGACTAAACAAAAAGTAAAAAAGAAAAGAGACGCGGAAGTTTCGGAAGAAAGGCAAGTTTCGCTCGTGTCGAAATACTTGGCCTAAAATAAGGAGTTCGAGTATCGCCCTAGGCTAGGCGATGAACTCCGAGAGAGAGAGAGAGTCTAAGTAATTGTAACGACTCATGCTTCTGCAGGCACGCAAATGTTTGGATATGTGGAACAAAAGGTAAGGTGGAAAAGATGTCGATTCGTTTCTCGCACAATATCTGTTAAATACGAGCATACTTTTCTTCGTGGGGAACAAAAAAGGAAACGAAATGAAATGAAAATTATCAATATTTTGTCGTATATGATTCGAATCCCGTACAATTTCGAGACAACCTCGAACGATAATTTTGTTACTAGTTGTAATTCTATTTAAAAACTATACGATCACGTTTCATCGTATTACAGCTCTTAAAAATAAACCGAAGTAAATCGAAAATAAAAAATAAAAAAGGTCATATGATAATAAATGCATATCCTAACTATATGAATTTTTCTAACACTACCTTCGTTAATTTCGATATAAAATCTTAACTCTTTTTAAAAATATATTTAAATAGATTTCCTTTGTCCGTTTCTCTCTCTCTCTCTCTCTCTCTCTCTCTCCCTCTCTTTTTTAGTGGATTCAAGATATATCATTCGTAATATTCGCAAAAAATTAATTCCAGCATTCTTGATCTTACGTAACTACCAATGAAAATGCCAGCGTTTAAAGACACTTATTCCTTTACAAGCCGCTGTTTAAACTCAAAAGTCAACGGCTCGACGAATTGCAGAAGTATATGCTAGCAAGGCGTATATGCGAGCTGTGACTCGAAGTTAGACCGAGATGGAATGCACATATGAAATTTACAGCCGCTATAACACAGGAAATACGCTCCTGTCCACCCTCCCTGGAACGCCTTCTTCTCTCGAATATATTCCTCCTCCCTCTCTTCTCCTCCTTCGCCTCCTTCTCCCCTTCCTCCTCTTCTCGTTCCTCGAGCTTCCTTCTTTCTTTACCTTCGTTTTCAACGACGTCCCGGAAACGCGAGAAACGGCAAAAAAAGGCCGAGGCGACTCGCACGAGCCGTACAAATGGCCGACACGTCGTTTCAGACTCGAGAAAGATACTGATTTCGGATGCGAAATTGCACCGGAGAAACTTATTTGCGCAATGAACGACGCTGATGTATATATGCATTTATCTTCTACCTTTATCGCTCTCACTTCCCGCTTCTTCTTTACCAACGTTCACCATGCTTCTAACTTGCTTTTTTCTCTTTTTACCCTCCTCCTTGCCCTTTTAATTTATCCTGATATTTAAGAGACATTTTAATATTTTAAATGCCGATCATTGCAAGATTATATTATTATAATTCTATCAGAAATTATTACAGTAGACTTCCACTCACGATGACAATCTCATTACGAATTACCATAAACGTTCGTTACATGATCATATAATTGATTATTCATATGAAACAAATTTTTTTTGATTGCAATCGTGCACGTTGAAAATATTTTTCCACGGACATGACTATCTTTCAAATGATGAAATATTATTCTTGGCCTGTGAGACACTTAATTAGGTCAGTTTTAAAGAAAAAAAAAAAAAAAAAGAAAAGAAAAAGGGAAAGAAATAAAAAAGTATCGACGTACTCCAGTAGAAACGTAGACGTAATAACGTATATTAATATAGCTTATACATATATTTAAACCTCGCTAACGATTTTGTTCAGACGAGACGAGCACCGATGATACAATAAGAGCGAACCGTCGCACATACATATATATTTCGTTTGCCGAATAACATAGGGTACGTGTAATGGAGTAATTTAAATTGTCACGTCTATCGACGTTTTAACGATACTGAATATTGTGTTTTGTACCGTGAACGCGAATGACCCGACTGATTCTATTAAAATGCATAACATTTAATAAAAGCCGATTTAATAAACGTGGCGCTCATTATGCCATCGAACATACGAATTTCTCTCTCTCTCTCTCTTTCTCTCTCTCTCTCTCTCTCTCTCTTGTAAATACACATGCATACACACGTACATATTCTCACCGCTCGCTGAATGTATTTTATAAAATAATTTACAGGGAATCTATAGTACCGCGTCACATCGTCTCACAATTTTCACTGTCTCTCTCTCTCTCTCTCTCTCTCTCTCTCTCTCTCTTTCTCTCTCTCTCTTTCTCTTTCTTTCTCTCTCTCTCTCTCTCTCTCTTCCTCTCTTTCGAGCGTAATGTGTCAGTCGTCAAACTTTGTATTCCATTAATAAACAACCAAGTGTATATTCTCTAAGATTTAATTAACTTAAATGCCGTTCACGAGTTCCAAACAAATTACTTTACACTTCGGCTACCGTTCTACGTAGATAGTTGCAAAAGCATTTAAATTCCCGAGACACACGTTTGCGAGTAATAAAAGGGAGTAGGATGAGGAGAAGGGGGGGAGAGGTAAAGCCTTTCCGAAGAAGCGCCACGAATGAAATTACTAAGCTCGATTGTACATCGAAGAACCGTGAGGAAGGGGGAGTGAAGAAGAAGTGGAATGGTTCGCGTTCTTCGATAATCAAACAGGGGAGCGAGTTAATTTAGAAGAAGTATCGGTAAGTATAAAGAGAAAAATAGGAACAGAGAGGGAGTGAGAGGGAGTGAGAAGGAGAGAGAGAGAGAGAGAGAGAGAAAACGTGCACATTAATGGAGAATAAAATGCAAAGAGAAAAAGGAAGAAGAAAAAATTAAAGATGATCGACGAAGACCATAAAATGTTTGGTACGTTAAAGAAAAGGTTATACACGTAGATCCTTGCTGGATCGTAATCCGTTGAGAAAGTCAATCGACTCTTCCAGGATCGAAGGATTTACGGTAAAGACAAGCAACGTTGTAAAGGACACGAGGCTGAGCGTTAAGCTCGCCACGTGTCTCAGCGATGTCGTAAAAGAAAAAGCTTAATATCCTTCATAGACTTCTCTCGTTTCGGATATTTGCGAGAAGGAAAATATCTTCTCTAGTCGACGATATAAAGCTATTACCTCGAAGCCTTATCCCTTCTATCGATACAATTTTATTATTAACGAAATAGAAATTTAATTATCGGATCTAAGATCGAACTAACAACTAATTTGAGTATTGATAGTATTTAAGCTATAAAGGTTTACGCGTTAAATCCGTAATATCATAGTTTCGAATTAATTTTGCCATAATTACGATTATGAAACGTAGGCTACATATCTCGAGATCATGTCGTTATTATACTCAGTGTCTAATGTTATCTAATATTCGACGAAGATTCCTCATATTTCGTGAACAATTGAGAAGGATAGACTTTGATTCTTTTCGAATTTATTATAAGACTAATGTGACATCTTATTATTAACGAACTAATCGTTGCATTGTATTACAATGAAAAGAAAAGAAAAAAATGAAGAAGAGCAAAAAAATAAAGAAATAACTGCTTTCTCATAGAATATTGAAATTGACAGTTTAGTAGACAAATATCAGGTCTAGTAAACTCTTACAAACGGCAAGAGTCGTGCTATGACGATTCTCGCATAATACATTATGCAAGAAACTACCGGTGGAAGTAATTGCAAACAACGTTTATTCTGGAGAACTGGCACGACATCGAAATGCTATTACACGAAGTACAGGACCACCTTTTACATCTCTATCTATCCTTCCTCCATCTCCTTCTCTTCGTTTCGTCACTCACTTTCCTCCGTCGTCCTTCTTCTCGCAAATTGTATTCGTACAAATATTTGCTTCGATGCTCGGATTCTAAGAAGCGCCTGAACGTTCGTACATATCCAATCCTGCCCGCCCAGTTCTTCCTTCAGAATGCAATGCGGACGTCTTTGATCGCTCATTTGCTACTTCGCGTGCAATCCGTTTCGGATAATAAAGCGACGATACTTTAATGTAAGCACGCATCTTTCAACTCGTTCGAAGAAGCATTTAACTTTCATCACGCGATATAACTCTCAGATTTCAAGGAAATAAATAATCGAGCCTATTACTTTTCTTTAATCATATCTTTCTTATCCTAAGATTTTTTTTTCAAATACGAATCTAAAAACATGCTTCTTCAATATAAATCCATGTCAGAAAGAAAGAGTGAGAGAGAAAGAGAGAGAGAGAGAGTTCAATGAATCGTATAAATTTCATGGATTCGATCAATAAAAAAGATTCGATCATTTTTAGTTTCGAAGTAGTATTATCGAAATGAAAAAAAAAATGAAATAAAATAAAAAAAGATATCACTGTAGATTGTAAATGTAGTTTATCGAATGATCGATAAAATAATAATAGTTTACAAATTGATTTAAACATTTATCATGGGCAGAAAAATTATATAATGTAGAAATCCGCATATGTACTTGTGTTGTATCTAGGTTGGGCTAAAATTTTTCTTTCTTTTCAGTTCATAAAAACGGTTCATAGACTCGTAATTTTACAATTTAAAAGAAAAAGTTAGCCCATAAAGTCTCGATAAAGAGAAATTGATTTTTATAATCATCTAGGAACTTTTGGCTACTCCGTACACAATACAAACACACACAAACACACACATAAGCTAAATAAGCTTTTTAAGAAAAAGCAAATGCTTTCGCGAATAAAAAGCAAACTTTTTATTATTTATAAATATGTGTTAACTACGATTTCATATTCCTTTTTTCTTAAGTTCCTTGCCTCTCCGTTAAACTCATTTATTTTTCGTTTTTCTATTTACGCGAGAAAGCCTAATCGTCGTGTTCGTCCGTCGACAGCTCGTACGAAACTCTTGGCACGAACAACGTGATATCACGAAGAAGAAACTCGTCGAAATCTGGCGCCTTCTGCCAACTCAGAGAAACTAACGACGTTCTTGTGACCATCGCCGAGAAATGAAGCGGAAGGAAGACCCGCCTTGTCCTTTTCTGTGTCTCTGTTCATCGCTAACTACACGCCATGTCTTTCTACGTGTACAAATAACGTTAAAAGCTCATTCGATCGTTCGTCGAACGGGAAAACGATAAAATACGTTTGCAAAGTCGCTTAATTGCAATCAACGATCTAACTCGTTGAATTATTCAGTTTAATTAAATATTGCTAATGGCATTCACTGAGAATGCGCGAAAGAATTTTTCAAAATTTATGCGATAACAAAATAAATGAGAGTAAACGAATCACGCAATAATAAATACATCTATGTAGAACGTACTTTCATACACTATATAACGTAAATATATATAATCAAAGAATAACAGCCGAATAACGTTCATTTGTAGATTCAAAACCAATACAATTTCAATAACCATTCCGACCAATATTTTATCGATTAATAATAATAACAATAATAATAATAAGAATGATTATCGTCATTAAAATTCTATAATAATACAGGTACATCTGTATAATTTTTCACGTACAGAAATGATGAAAATGTAAATCAAACGATACGATATAATATACGATCTTTGATAAACGATTGACACATGAAGACTTTTTTTCCTTCAAAATTGTTCTCACATCCATCGAACACATTCAGGAATTCGTATATAATCGTAGCTTCTAAATCGCGAGATGTAGCTTCCTACCGAACTTCTCTCTTTCTCTCTTTTCTTCTCGCTCGAACTAGAAAATAGTATCGCGCCGTAAAAACGTATACGGAACGTACAGGCTGTAAATAAGTATCAGAATTTATAGATTCGATGTCCGACGTAACCCACGCCTTACGTATTGCCTCTAAGAGCGGAAATCATAGGAAAGGATAGTGGGTTGGCCAGGAGGGGTTGAGAGGGTAAGGGCAGCGAGATGGAAGCATCGACTCCTAAGAATCTTACGAAATGGAATTCCTTGACCCTCGGCTATTTTATGACACTTTATGCCGAATCGAAATTTTATGCCCTACTTCCGTCGTATACCAGATTATTCGCTGACGTCGCTCGTTCCAGCACCATACATCCCCTATATATTCAGCATTACTTGTCGTAAATTTAAAGGTTCTACGGTACAGGAAGCAACACGCGAGTCTACAACCGTTTAGAACACTTTTACTTCGATCGAGATGATCTACTCGTGTCATTCACTTACGATTCCCCAATGCATCATTCCTTTTTTTGTCAAAAGATTTATTCCGATCAAAATTCGTCACTTTAATTTCATTATCGTGAATTAATTAAAAATAAACCGTTCATTTTATATACGTTAACGACGTTACTGATATAATAAAATTGTTGTTATGATTACGAAAGAAAGAAAATTGAATCGTTATTAGTAATTTTAATAAGCATAAATACATATATCGTACGAGAGTTTATTACGATGTTCTTTATCGCATATTATCCAAATTAAATATTTATCGTATCAGAAATATATTTATAATGCGAAATCCAGTTTCAGCTCGATTTCAAACACTTTCTCTTTTGTTATAATTCGTGAACATGAAATACAAAGATGGTAGATTTAATCTCAAGGAACTGTTTCGAGGAACCTTCAACAGGCTCTCAACCATCTCGTCGTTCAACGACTTATCCACGAAGTTACTTCGACAGAAACGATTTCGATGGATAAAAAAAGAAACAAAAAAGCGAAGAAGAGAGAAAATAAAAAAAAAAAGAGGAAAAGAAAAAATCGGCAGACGTTTTCGCGGTATTCCATCTAGATCGACAGCTTCCCGACGCGAGGCGTCTTACCATCATGTTTCTAAATATAATGTCGTTATAAAGTCCGCCGCGGCTGACAAGACAGTGACACGGGAGATGGCACGAGGTCGAAAAGCCACGGGACGCGGATGAGGACGAGGATGCTGTAAACGTTGTAGAAAGAGTGAGAAGACTGAAGCAAGATAGAAGAAGAAGAAGAAGAAGAAGAAGAAGACTGACACGCCTGTCTGCCGGAGCTAATGCGTTGTCACAAGTTGCACGTGCGTCGCTCTTTCGCCACCCTTTTACCACCCTCTTCTTGAAACTTTTACTCCCTATCCCCTCTCTCTCCCTCTGTCTCTCTCTCTCTCTCTCTCTCTCTCTCTCTTCTCTGTTTTTCTATCTTTTTTTTTCTTTCACTCACCGCGTGCGTGCGTACATTAAATTTATTATATCTCATTAAGTATTATCAAATCATATAACTCACAGCTTTCGACTGTATCTATTCAACACTATTGATTTCAATTGCGTTATTTTATATATATAAAAGACTTGACTCAATTTATTGTGATTTAATTGTTATTAGCAATTTTTATCTTCGCACTGGCTTTTTCACTTTAGATAGAAAAGAAATACCGTTTCTACCGTCTCTTTCTTTCCATCCTTCTATTCTTCTCGCTCGAAACTCGACGACTAACGATCATTAAATGAAATTTCTGGGATATTCTCGGAGGAAACAACATTGAATAATTAATCTTCTGTTTCCAAACACGAAACGAAAAGTTTGATTCTACACGTTTCGAACATTCGATGATATTTCTCTTCCCTACTCGCGCGACAACGAAATACAGGCTATATGATATATCGATGAACGATGATTATTATCCTACCGAGGCTTCCAATCGAGTTGAATCCATAGACTAAACTTCCCCGATTAAATTGCAAATAATCGTACACGTATAAACCCGCACTAGACTATGAATACCAATCGCTTCGCCGAGCGATAACGATCCGCTTGAGTGAACAGAGGTGCGAAAATTCGGAGGTCAACGATTCCATGGGGGTAGAACGGCGGCAGGACGGGAGACAGAAATCGCAGAAGAAAGAAAAAAGGAAAAAATAAAAGAGAGATAAACTTTCTTAAGCTCGAGGGTTCTTTAATTAGCCAATAAAATTCGACGAGTATAGTTCTGGGAAAACTTTTGTCTTCCTTAGGAAACGCTTAGTGCGCGCGCATGTGTGTATATACGTATGTGCATGTATGCGTATAAACAGAAACAGATAGATTTGTTTATATACGGAAAATAATATGAAATACATATAACGAATTTATCGAGTACGTAATAAGAGTTTGAAATAAGAAGAGAGAGAAACAGAAAGAGAGAGAGAGAGAAATAAAGAGAGAGAGAGAGAGAGAAAGACAGAAAAATTAAAAGAGAAGAGAATATATCCCAGTCGAAGCTCGCTAATTCGTGAAGGTAATTTTGTAGGGTGTTAGGAATTAGGGTCCTAATGAGAGAGAGAGAGAGAGTGAGAAAGAGAGAGAGAGAGAGAGAGAGAAAGTGAATGAGATTTATGCTTAACGGATATAATGGTAATGAACGACAAGATTTGCTGGCATCATCGTTCGTCACGTCAACGGCTATCGTAACGTACGAAAGCCAATGATGCGCGTCATCCTCGTATAATTTGTCACGCTACGGGCAATAATTCAAAGAGCGACGCATACACACATATACACGAAAAAGAGAGAGAGAGAGGGGAGAGAGAGAGAGAGAAAGAGAAAGAGAAAGAGAGAGAGAGTGAGAGTTCTCGTTCTAACCATCTACACGTACGCACGTACATGTATACGAACACGTACATACATACATACGCATAGTCGCGCCGCTTTAAACCAGCAATAATCGCTCGCCATTTGTCAACAACAACGGCCGTACGCGTTGCTCCCGTTTCATTCTCATACGCGCGGGATACGCGCGTGAATTTCGAACTGTCTTTCGTTTTGTCGACTCTCGAGGACGCAGTCGAATCATTGATTTTTAAATAGGAAATCGGAGGCGAACCATTTGTCGTGGTCATCCTGAATGAACGTCGATACGCGACAATAAATTCAATATTTTCAATGTCGAAAGCATCGTAATTGATCCTAACTGAAACGTATAACATATGGGGTACTTGTTTCATACCATACTCATATATGTACGTATGTATAACGTATGTTAAATAAGATAAAAGAATGGAAGAGCTATCATGTCTTGTGTTAAACGACCTTATATAGCCATTATTGGTATTACAGGACATATGATTAAAAAAAAAAGTAATGTAACCAACAATTACGATTCCATCGAACGAAGAATTTAAAAAAAAGAAGAAAAAAAAAGCAAAACGAAACAAAAGTACGACAAAGGCATCATAATAAATACTATATTATATAAATGAGGTATATCTATATCGTACGACACGAAAGCTAATTCGGCAGTGAAAAAGGTCGAATTCGAAAAAGGATTTCTAAAAAGTGGCAAAACGGGAAAGGGAGAGATAGAGACGACGAAATCGGAAGTTGGCTTGGCGCGATGAAGCAAAGGAAAGTAGAAAACGTCGTTTGGATCCGCCATTGGAGACTTTCGTTTGTGATTGGCCGCGTTATTTCCGGACCATCTCGCACAGAGCCTTCTGTCCGGGACACGAAAGGGAGTATGTAACCGGGAAATTGGAAGAGTCTTTGGAAAAACCGTAGAGAAGGGATAAAGACAGAGAGCGAAAGAGCAAGAGAGAGGGGGGGGGAGGAGAGTCGATGCACCGGACGAACGATCGCCTGAATTTGCTCCAAGTAAACTCGTAGACTTTCTTTCGACGGATTTCGCTCTCTACGAATTTTGCGACTAAAAAGAAGGGGGTAAAAAAGAAAGAGAGATAGAAAAGAAGAGAAAGAGAGAATATCTCGGTATACCTCGTTACCTCGCGCTTCGAAATTTCACCAGAAAGAACATCTTCGATACTTGGACATTTCAAAATAACAGAGAAAGAGAGAAATATTCTTTATCCTACTCTCTACTACACTTTGATTCCTTCCTTTCCTCTATTTTTTTTTTTTTCTTCTTAGCACGAGCATGAGGAAACTTTAACTCTGAAAAATTACTGACCTCGTTGCCGACGATCTAAACTACTTACGTATATAGAGCACGACTTCAAAACTCTGTCTTCGGATAATCCAAGGTTTGAAATGTTACAAATAAGATTGATAACGAATTTCTATCAGGATCTTGATACTTTTTTTAGTTATTCTTTGATATGACATTCTTCTCGCTATACGAGATTACGATTCATTGATTCGAAACAATATGAAATCGAGAAAACAAATTTTCTATAGAAACGATATTCCGTTGTTGAATTTGCATTCATTAATTCGAAAGAAAAGCGAGGCCACTCATCGTGGCCCACGTTCGAATCCACTTTATCTCGATTCTCTCGAGAGCCATCGAGAAAGAAAGTATACTTGATCGCAAATGTCTTTAATACAAAAATTATAAAAACAATTGTGAATTCAAATGATAACCGTCCGTGATAAGAACACTTTTAATTTACGGATAGTTACATATAAATAATAGAACAATAATGGATCTATGTACGTAAGTACATAAAAATAAATAACGAGATACATTCAGCTTTCGATAAAATAACATTTTAATTTTTTTCTTCAGGTAAAAGAAAACTGTCTGCATATGTCTACCGATATCGATACATTTCGTGTATCGAGAAAGAAGACAAAGAGATAGAGACATAGAGAGAGAGAGAGAGAGAGAGAGAGAGAGAGAGAGAGAGAAAGAGAGAGAGAGAAGTCAATAATAAAAGGACGAAAGGGAGGAAGCTGCGAGTTCGCTACGGAATTCCATTGTCTTCCGTCGAAGAGAAAGTTTCGCGCGATAGTTACGGCTTTCTCCGAGCGTTTCCGATCCGAGAACGACGGCGACGATACGGAACATTGCTAGCTGCTTCGCTGCTCCTGGCTTCTGCGGCACGGTTCACCGTTTAGTCATCGTTCACGCGAAACGTTTTCGGAATTTCTAAAAGAGTCGACTTGAACGAGACCCGAATCGTAAGATGCGATTAACCTCTCGAATCTTGCCGGCTTCAAAATGAATTATTAACGTTTCTGTTGAACTACTTGGGAAGAGAGACAAAGAGAGAGAGAGAGAGAGAGAAAGAAGAGAAGGTTCGTGACTTACGAACATTGCTTCCTGGTCGATCCTTCGATTGAATTACGTTAATCGAATTAAAAGTGTGAACCCGTTGTATATACAAATCGAGAACGTTGCAGATGTCTTACATGTTCCTTCAAATATAGAGAAGATTGTTACAAAAGCCACGTAGATTACGAAGTAGGGCTAGAAAATATGGGTAGCTAGGTAATACGTTTTCATTAGGGAAAATGAAAAATTGCACTTCGTAGCAGCGTAATAGCGTTTATATTAAACTCCCAGGAGAGTGTAATTAGTCGCTCTAGAGAATTACTAACTTAATTACCTCCATTTTAACTTCTTGAAAATATTCTATTATATATGACTTCTTTCGGAAGAACGTAACTTAGAAAAAAAACGAAAGAAAAGGAAACAAGATGATTGATTGAACTATCGGAGAATTAATACCACAACGTTCAATATTTTATCTCTTGTGTAAAATTTCAAGGTAACTATTCCAAATCAAATTGGCTTTCCTCCAGTATAAGTGACGCTGTGGGGGGAAATATACGAAAATATTACATCACAGAGGGTCGCAAATTAAACGGGACATTAAACGTAGAAGTTAGTCGGACAATCAAACTAATTCGTTTTTTCGTCTATTACGAAATTCCATTTCTAGAGTCTAGAGGACGAAGAAGTAACCTCCCTTTCTCTCTCTCTCTCTCTCTCTCCCTCTCTCTCTCTCTCTCTCTCTCTCTCTCTCTCTATCTATCTCTCTCTCTGTCTCTCTCTATGAAAGAAAGAGAGAAGGAATATTGAAAGGAAAGAGAGCGAAAAGAAGCAAAGGGGTAGAAGATGCGACGTGGAAACGATTAATCTTTATTACGGGAACGAGACTCGTTTTACAGACTTATATAAACGTCGTTTAAGATTCTTCTTGTAGAAAGGGATGAAGAGAAGAGGGGAGGGGGGAAAGAAAAAGAAGGGATGAGTTTTACGAACATCACGACGATGCAGCTAACCGATAAAGTATGCACATAGAAAAGCAGCACCACTCAACTCGCTCTTCGAACTTTTACGCGTTCTTCAGTCGTACATCGCGCATTTACTTTGAACAAGAAAATAAGAAGAAGAAGAAGATGATGATGATGATGAAGAAATAGAAAAGAGAAGATTAGAGTAAACGATACGGCTTACGGAAAAAAATAATTTACAAGTTAAAGCATTTTACTCTAAAAGTATACAGTTATCGTCGAATACGTCAATCTTGATAAGCTTCGTTATATTCTTATCGATCAAAAAGAACGAGAGGAATTGAAGATCCAAAGGACGTTGCTCGTTCAACGATCATTTTTAAATTCATCGTCAAAATTATATTGCTCCATTTTTTTTTTTCGATATGTACGATGTGAAACATTTCAACAAGGAAGATTGATGACGAGTTATTAAATTTTTTTTCCAACTCACTTGTGAAACTTACTTACATACTTCGTAAAGGTAGAATTTTCGATGGGGGAAAAGAACATCGGATCTCCCTAAGATATCTAGAAAAATAAATACTCAGTTTGGTGAGTTATCGTGCTCTAACACGATCGTACGTACGTAACTTTCGCCAAATGGAAATTCACTTTACCAAACGGCAACAGCAATGGCAAAGATGCGAAGCAAAGTTCGCACTGTTTTCGCTGTAGCTTAGCTGACATCAACCACTTTAGAACCTTTGCCGAGGAAGAGAGTAAGAAAAGCGAAGATTGAACGGAGGTTGCATGAGCTCGTTTTAAAGAAATTGAATTCCGTTCTTGAAGGACGGAAGGTTGATACTCTACCGTTTTCGTTTCAAGTAAGTATGTACACTCTCTCTCTCTCTCTCTCTCTCTCTCCCTCTCTCTTTCTCTTTCTCTAGTAAAGCGAAGAACGAAGAGAAATGACTATCCTCGAAACATTCTGTCATAACACGAAATCATAATACATATCTCGTTCTTGTTTCGCCGAGAAAAATCTTTCATAACAGATTCGTTTTACGATTGGCTATTGGATATAGGATTTTCTTTTTCTTTTTGTTTTTTTTTTTTTTTTACTCATATAATATATATTGACTCGACTATAATAATTAGAAGTAATATATGCAGATAGCATATATTATATATAACAAATTACACGTATATGTATAATAAATTACACGTTTTCAAATTAATTCGAAATTGACGCGAAATATTAAAAAAATAAACTAAAATTATTCCTTTACTTAAAATTATTAAATTATTAAATAATTATTATTCCTTTATTTAGAATCATTAAATAATTCCTTTATTAAAAATTTCTCATAATGGAAACAGTGATGTGTGACGTATTAGTGATTAATAAGGAGAGAGAGAGAGAGAGAGAGAGAGAGAGAGGAAGAATGAAAAAAATTATTTTGACTTTATAGTAGAAAGAAGACGAAACAAAGAGGAGGAGGAGGAGGAGGAGGAGGAGGTAAGCTTTTTCGTATAAACGGCTTCACTATTGTGTTCTGTATACGCTGGATGGAAAAGACAAACACGGCATGTAATTTACAGCCAGTGTTTGCTTGAAAATTCAAACTGGACCACGTGGAACGTATGCAGAAGCCAACTTTGTTGTCTACTCGCTCATGTTATTCCTCTGAAAACGAATACGCGAAGTAATTTATACGTGTGTTTGCTCAAAAATTCCATTAGTCCAATAAAACGACCGAGGTCACGCATCGCATTCGTACAAAATACAGAGGCGTTTTTTCATATTTATTAATTAATTCTCGTTTACGTGTGATCCGTCATAGAGTAAAAACAAAAGACTTAGACGATTTCACTTTAAATTGTGCTACTTTCATGTGAAAATTTGAATTTGCTTTGTACATTTAACTCTTTCCGTTCGCCATAGTCATGACATTTTACATTTATAATCGAAAAAAGAAATAAAAAGGAAAAATTTATCTACTCATATATACATATACACATACACACACCCACACATCTACTAACATAAAATAAAATATTTTCTATAAAAGAATAGTCTCTGTAGTCTGTTAACATCTATGTACTCACTTCTTCATCGTGTCGCACAAACATGATCATTTACAGAGATGATAAGTAGAAAGAGAAAAACTGTTGAGTTGTTTATATACAAAAAAAGGACAAAAAAAATTCTTATTCATTACAATGCCATTTGATTCAAGTGACACGTAAAGGATCACAATCACAAAGAACTTTTCGAAAATTGTTCTTAAAAAAATATCTTACGCAATGATACGCCGATCGCAAGAAAGTAATAAGGCCAAGCAAAAAGATAACGTCGAAAGGATAGGTGCATTATAGGAGCCGAATTAACGTTACTACCGTACATAATCTCGCGGAATGCTACACACCGTAACAAAGAGTCAACCAAGTTTCCCCATGAAAGTTAAGAAACTTTAGTTATTACTAGAGCTCCGAAGCGGAGATTCGTATTTAATGGCACCTAAAACGGCCATAGCCACATCCGTGGCAACGTCCGACGCTTTTCCCACCGAAAACTTCGACGTTCTTCGCAATTAAATTTTCCGCATTTTCCATTTTCCAACGGCTCGTGCAGTTTAAGGGAAAGAGAAGAGGCCGAGAACGGTCGTCGGCCTCTAACGCGATGCATTTCTACGAGTCCTCTCTTTGAAATTCATTGAAAATTCCTCGTGTAAATGCCAAAATTAACTCGGCAACAGAAAGCTACCTACTGTCCCGTTATGAATTTTAAAGGTTAACTGTTCTTCTAACAATATGAATATTCAGTTTATATAGTAGTATATAAACGAATGTGCTTCCAAAGGCTAAAACTATCCTACAGTCGTATTAACGTAAGAAGATAAATTCGAATGCGGAAGAAAAAAACTTATAATGAAGCCTTATGGCGCAATATGTTTTCATTCCCATATCTATATTAATTTATGCAAACGACCTTGGTTTCGCTACGGATAAAGAAAAACAAAACAAACAAAGAAAGAAAGAGATCGCGTTATCTATGAATTTCGATGTCGCTTTTGCGAATCGAAAAGCGAACGTTTAAACATTTTATACCGAGTAAGTAGTTAATATTACACTATAATTTTCGATTTGTATCATTCAATATTTGATTTTATTCATATGACTCGGCCATGCGTACGTTGATGCCTCGTACGAAATTTTTCGTTTCGTTTCGTTTCGAACGTAAATCGTATTTACGTTTA
>OU426999.1:7660111-7705111 GCA_911387935.1 Dolichovespula saxonica
AGAAAGAGAAAGAATAGTATAAATAGAAAGAGAGTAAGGGAGAAATAGAAGAGTAAAAGAGAAATAGAGAGAAAGAGAGAGAGAGAGAGAGAGAGAGAGAGAGAAAGAGAGAGAGAATAACAGAAAGACAAAATAATTTGTATAAAAGTAAAAAAGAAAAACTTATTTTATAATATATCAGATTATTCAATACGGCTATTTGTCGAAAGGATTAATTCGTATGAACGAATTCAGGAAGCGAGATTAATTCAACGAAAATCGTAGATCGTGATTTAGCGAGGGAAACTTTTTATAAGCGTTACAAACAAAAATTCCATGATTTTTTTCGAATACTCCAATACCCAAATCCAAGTCGTGCATTTCCCTTAATGGATTTGTATTTCGAAATGAGCGCATTAAATGTAACCTTTTGATCTTCTATTTGATTTTTGCGAACCATGAGGCAATGAGTAGATAATGAATAAATATCTACACTGATCGAGTGGACATTATCGAAACGAACGAATAAAGTTAAAAAAAAAGAGAGATAAAGAGAGAGAGAGAGAGAGAGAGAGAGAGAGGGAGGGAGAGAGAAAGCTGCCTACAATTGGCTTTAATCACTTTACATTCGCGTAACACGCTCTGAAAGAAATCCCCTTTCATTTAGAAGTGACGTTTCAACGTTTTAGAGCAATTAATAAATATTCTCTCGACGGCAAATAAATGTTATTCCGCATTTCAATGGGAAAGCTTTCTCGGATACGTCTCTTTAAATTAAATTAAAAGTTATTCATCGGTCTGAAGTAGATGACTCTTTTAATAACGAACAAAAATTTGTATGTTCAGTTCGTGTTTTCTCTTTATGCTGTACCTTTTGTTTGTTTCTTTTTCTTTTTCTTTTTTTGTTTATTTCTACTTTCTCCATTCAACAACGTGTTTGTTACGATTGAACGTAAAGTAAATTTGCTTTGTTACTATCATTCACCGATGTACATACATACCTCCGTTTCGTCTAATGTTATAATAATTATGAATTATTTGAAAAAGTAACGATAATTCACAAGGGTGGGAAACAAGACGATCATATAAAACATTTATCCTCTACTTTCTACAAATCGTATTTGCATTACCGCATAGACGAACGCATTTGCAAATCCTTTGATAAAACGAGACGACAGGCTTTTGGCGAAAACGAAAATCAGCTCTCAGGGTCTCAATCCTTATCACCACGATTCTCTTCGATTCATTTTTCACCAATAGTTACGATCGGTGACCCATCGGAAGATCGATGAATGGAATTCGTAGAAAGTTGAGAACCGAAGCTAGCTCTTATTCACTCATGCTTTATTCTCTTTTCTCTCTCTCTCTCTCTTTCTCTCTCTTTCTCTTCTGTGATCCTTCACACACACACACGTACAGTATACCAAGGAAAGAATCCTTTGCGAATTTAAAGAGGAGGGAAACGTCTAACGAATGATCCACCGAGAAAAATCTTCCCGCCACGAGCCAAGATTCTTTTTTCGTGAATTCTCAAACCCACCAGCAGCCTTTTATTCCTTTTTTACTTTTCTTCTCTCTTTCACTTCCTCTTCTTCACTTTTCCTACCTTCTTCTTCTTCCTCACCTTCCTCTTTTTATCCATCTACGTGACGCGAGAAACGAACGAACGAACGAAAGGTAGTACCTTTTTTTTTGTTACCGAAGCATTCTATCGAAGCTTTCAATGAGCCCACGGATCTCAGTCTGTCTCGATTAAAGAACGAAAAGAAGGGTGGAAGGAATATCGCGGAAGGGTGCGCAGCCCCTTCTTACTTAAGTACCTTCCGGTTCGCACCCTCTCCTTTACCAAAGTAAAATACTCTTCCTCCGACGAGATGGCCTAACTCTTTGCTCCACGCCCCTCGAAAACCACGGAGTAACACCTGGCATTCATTGGCCGGATAAAGCGAGGAGTAAAACAAATCTAAAGGGTAGAAAGCTCGAGAGAAAGTGGATATTTTCTTCTTAACGTTCTCGGATGAAACGTAGATCGCTCTCTTGGATGAATCCACCTCTCGTTAGCAAACCTTCTTCTCTTCGCGATAAAAGTCAGGAAGAAGAAGAAGAAGGATGAGGAGGAAGTCGAAAGATTATCGTCTGACTTAATTGAAATCTTCGACGGTACCGGATCGTTTCTGTCTCTTCGTCTACGACGTATTAATTACCGAGAATTTAATCGCTCTCGTTCGGGCCAGACGCAGGACCAATCGATAGCTATCGTCGAAAATTGAAGATCACTGCTACGGAATCTTCGATGTTCTTCCGATCGTGACGAATCTTCCAATGGAGTCAGCATCGTTCAACGATGAAAAAAATAAAAAAAAATAAATAAATAAATAAATAAAGGAGAACGACCGTTCTTAGAAACCTCTTGTGGCAATTTTTCCCATTCTTATTCGTTCTCCTGTTCTCTTAATTATCAAATTTCTTATCTTTTACTATTCCGACTGATTTGTCTAATTGAAATATCATCTGGACTCTATTGGATACAACGTTTCGAACAGACGGAACGAGATGAAATGTTCTTTTTGTTTTCTTTACGATAATATTCATACCACGTACACGTAGAGAGATTAAATATATAATTATTTGCATTGATTATTACCACTCACGATCTGTAATATTTTAATATTTCCGATATTTCATTAAAAATAATTTACATAATTTCGTTATTTTTATTTAATGAGCATTGAAATAATACCTATCAAATATATATTTTACGGTAAAAAAAAATAAAGTAAAGAGAGATATAATAAAATGTATTATTTCATATTTGAAATGGAATGTCGAGTACGATTCAATACAAGATCATAAAATGTTAAAGACGAATTTTAATTCTTTAAAATATTATGACGAGGCTGAAACGATTGTTCGTTCAACAAAAAAATACAGTCATTCTCACCCCTATATAATACTCGTATTTCATTCGTCTACGGGACAATATTTAATTTAAATGGTACAAATTGGATGCGAATTTAATTTTGAAATCGGATTGTTCTGAATCTCGGAATTCTAAAGTACACCGATTACATGGAGCTATTCTAAATCTATTCTGTAAATTAGATTCACAGCTTGCTTAATCCTTCTTAACTATATTAATTTTCTCATTAATCGACCCTTTAATTATTGAAACAAGAGAATGATCGTTATTATCGAACAATCTTAGGTCGCGTTTAACCATAAAATTCACCCCAAATTACAATAATAATTTGTAAACCAATTCATTGGAAAAAAAAAATTTTTATGCGTATAAAAGAGAAGAGGATTTTCGTCGAAGTAAACAATTTACGACAATTTAACGCCTCGTATAAGTGAATGCAACGTAATCCCTCTCGACAAAGAAACTCAGATCTTTCCTAACTATCATTTTTATTCTTATTTTTATTTTTCATCTTCTTCTTCTTCTACCTCCTCCTCTTACATCTTCCTCTTCCTTTGCTTCTTCACTCTCTCCTCTTCCTACCAGACTCCCTAACGACCTTCCACAAAAGAATAATACGAATCCCAGGAGGTGCTTCTGGTTTACGATCCGACTCCTTTCCCGTCTCTCACCTGGCGCATTTCCACGCCAGTTTTCCCTTTTTCTCCCATTTCCTCCACCCACGCGTTCTAGAACCACGCCTCGCGAGCCATCCCTTCTCTCTCTCTCTCTCTCTCTCTCTCTCTCTCTCTCTCTCTATGGAGCTCCAGATCTAGCGCGAAGACGCGATTGTATTTTTACGTTCGGTTCTTGGAAAAGGTTCGAGGTTGAGAAGAAAGAAAAGATGTAAAAGAGGAACTGAAAGAGAAAAAGATAGAAAGAGATGGAAAACATTGGGCACTCTTATCATTACATCCACCTACCTTCCTTTTCCTCGTCATTCGTACAACCCCTATAAATTCGACACGAATGTTAGCGACGACGACGACGACGACTAAAGTAGCAGCTCAACGACATTCTTATTGTCGCTTCATTTTAAGTACTATTTCCCAAAGGCAATGGCCGACAGTAAACAGGGGTCTAATATTCGGGGAGAAAACGAATTTAAGTATTACGTGCTACACATACCAGTTTCATTTGTTTCAACGAAATCGAGCAGCTGCGAGATCGTTTCGTTAGAGCATTCCTCTGATATATTTAAAAGAAAAGGCCTATGAAAACTTTTACAGCACAATTTTCCGATTAGACTTTTTATCCTACCTTCGAACTTCTCCTTCCCTTCTATTCTCTTTACCTTGCATTTTATCGTCGCTCGTTTGCCGCTATTTTCTTTTTCTACTACGATCGAAATACTCCATTGACATTTTTAAGTGTACCGTCATTGAAAGGACATTTCTATACGGGAAATAAAAATTATTTTTTATCGAGCTAGTAATAATAATAAAATACATTTGATTTTGATGTTACAACAAGTAATATTATCAATTTAATTTATGACGTATACAGTCATTATATCCTCGAAACAAATAATATCAAATAAATAAAACGATAAAGTTACGAAGAAATTTTATCGCAATGAACGATAAAGAAAAAGAATACTCGGGAAAAGTTGAAAATGTATCGATCAAAACCTCGATTCGCATTCACCACAGTGATATTGTTCTCTTAATCATATAATCTCTTAATCATAAACTATCCATTGGAAAGTTCAAAGTGTTAACGAGTGGGCGTCTTTCGGACACTGATTTAGTGTCTCGTTACTATTAAAAAATAAATAAATAAATAAAAAAAGAACACTCGCGAAAAATTGATAATGTATCGGTCAAAATCTCGATTCGTATTCACCACAGTGGTTTTCTTCGAATGGACAATCTCTTTAATCGCAAACTATCCATTCGAAAGTTCGAAGTGTAACGAGAGGGCGTTTTTTTGATTCTCCGTTTCGGTATCTCGTCTAGTAGGTGACACTATAGAATCGACGGTATCGCGCTTAAAGTCTTAAAGGCCAGTAGTATCGTCGAGGTTCGAGGGGGTATCCGGTGTCCTTCTCGTCGGGAAGGAGTTGAGATACAAGTCCGATAAGTGAGAGGCGCTTAGGCGAAGCGGAACGAGGATTATCCGGAGTCCTCTCAGGAATCCCAAAGGGACGGTCTTCTATACCTCCCCCCCACTCTCTCTCTCTCTCTCTCTCTCTCTCTCTTTCTTGCTTTTTCTTCGATTTCGACCACGTCCGGAGGTAGCTTCGAGATGTCGAACGTGGTAACGAGAGAGAAAGAGAGAGAGATTGAAGAAAAGGACGAACATTCGAGGAATACCATCTATGTATGTATGTGTGTCCGAGAAAAGGAAAGCCGTGACAATCGTTCGAGAGGGGGTGAATAAGAGGATGGAAGATAGAAAAAGAATCCTCAGATAGATTACACTGAGAATACACTGTCGATCGTCGAATCGTCGCCTACCAGCCGGCGATCTCTTTCCTTTTCACATTTATCTATCCATTTGTCTAATTCCCTTGATTTTATCGTTCGGCTCTCTTCCTTCCAAGGGAAGTTCGTGAGTAGGATGGTAATAAAATGATCCGATCTTTTTTTCCCTGTTTTTTATTTTGCCCCTTTGCCGATAACCAGAGAGTATAATACTGATATTCTTCGCGATTTCTTTGCTGGTACAATCTTATCTACTTTCTTTATCAGGTTATTTTTTTTTTTTTTCTTAATCGGTATAATGTACTAGCCAGTGAAGAGCTCCTATAAGCTTCGCTAAAATCGATTGATGCTTTTCTCTTCTTCTTTTTATTTATTTGTTTCTTTTTCTTCCTCCGTATCTCTCTTGTTTCTTTTTTGCAGGGACGAAAGACAAAGTGTGTGTATGTGTGTGTATGTGTGTGTGTGTACATAAATGTACAAGAGAAGCCAGAAGAGAGCGTGCTGAGACAGCATCTATGTGCACTTTCTCTTTCTCTCTCTCTCTCTCTCTCTCCTCAACTCGACTCGACTCGACTCGAATTCACCATCTTGCAAATCCTCTAGTGTAGGTCTCGGAATATCCTCACCTTGCCTTCGAATATCTTTGTTCTATGTAAAACCGATGTTAAGTCAAATTCTAAGAAGATATAATTCTCTTGGCAATCCGTTTGCGTACGATCTGGATTAAGTGTGTGTATGTGTGTGTGTGTAAATAATATAATCACCCGATATCCCCACTATTAATCTAAGCATTGTCAATATGAAAAAAAAAATAATAATAAACGAAATCACAGAGCTCTCCTATGAACTTGTAAATTACTCAAATTTGATTTAATTTGTATTTAATGCTTTTTAATCGATTTTTATTAGACGGTAAAAAGAAAGTAGAAGAAAAGAAATAAAAGAGAGAAATTTTGTGCGTATTACGACGATAAAATTTAAATTTCTATCAATGAATAGATTAGATATCGAAAAAAAAAAAAACGTTGAAGCTTAGCGGTCGATGTTACCGAAGAAAGCGTTCGATTAATTAAACGTAGGGAAGGAAAATTGAGGGCAGGAGTAACGTACCGCCGGACCGAAAAAAGGAAAAACTACATCGGCGGCCGATAAAAGAGCGTTTCTTATAAAAACGAGAGAGGCTAGGTTAATGGATTCACTGGTCGGTTCTAGTTTACTATCGAAATATCCACCCTCCGATATATCGCGTCTTTGGCACGTTGGCGATTGGTAAGCGAGCCTGTTCGACCCTGCACGATGTGTGTAGCCGAGCTGCTCGGTGGTTCCACCACGTAAAAGTCAAAGCGATTAAAGTCTTTTTGCCGTGGCAACGTACCCTTTGCATGGATAATTGCGCGACTAAAGCACGCGAGGTTTAACGAGACGGGTGTCAAAAAGAAGAGTTAAGCGGAAAAGGTTAAAGGCGAATTAAGTAAAGGAGAAAAGAAGGAAATAGGGAGACAGTGAAAAATAAAAAGAGATAAAGATAGATGGATAGAGAGAGAGAGAGAGAGAGAGAGAGAGAGGGAGAGATGGGCCCATACGATTTGTGTTCTTTCAACGGACGGACTTCCTGAAAAATGTGCAAAAAAGAAATAGCTAGATGTTCGCTTAATTTCAAGCGAACCCCCTTCCCGCCCTTACCGGGAGCTCCGGTAATTGCGTCCAGTGAGTGTTCGAATGAACGCAATTGGCCAATTTCTTCCAACCAACCTACGATCCAACTAACTGGTGGCTCGTTCCTAACACGTGCCTTAACAACCGTTTCGAGTTTATCGGCCTCTATCGGAACGATTTTATCGGATTGCACGTATGTATGTTCACGAGAGGGAGGAGAAAATATTCCTTTTTTTGAAAATAAAAACTTCGCCTGAATAAAATTGTTAAATTTTATCGAGCCCACGTCAATTACCCGTCGATATATGTATCAGTTAAAAGAAAAGAAAAAAAAAAGTAAATAATACGATATTTTTACTTCTCTCTGTTTCTTCTTTCTTCGGCGATTACGTCGATCTAAGGTGCAATGAAATCCAGACAAAAGAGTTTGAATCGTGGAACAAATGGGTGGTAGAGGGGGAGGGTTAATATCGTCTGGAAGGTCTCGAACAGACGACGATGATGAAGACGACGACGGAGATAATCGGAAACACTTCGCCATCGCGACATCTCGCTACTCTCTTTTTTAGATCTATCTTTCAATTCTCTCTCTCTCTCTCTCTCTCTCTCTCTCTCTCTCTCTCTCTCTCTCTCTCTCTTTCTCTCCTTATTTCTTTCCGATTGGTGACAGGAAGCAAGCGTTTTCTTTCCAACGGAAAAACGTGAACGGTTTCTTAAGTTTGCGTTTGACGATTTCGCTTTATTTAAGGGAAAGAAAAAGAAGAGAGAGAGAGAGAGAGAGGGAGGGAGAGAGGGAAAGACAGAGAAGGGGTGAGAGAGAGAGAGAGAGAGGAAATAAGAATAAAAAAAAGACAGACGAAGAAGAAACATTGGACGTTAGCTCCCTCGAAAGAAGCTTTCCTTTGTTTCTTCCAATCTTTCCTATCGTTCTCTTTCATTTCTTCAACCCCTGTTATCCCCCTACTCTATTCTCTCTCTCTCTCTCTCTCTCTCTCTTTCTCTTTCTTTAACTCTCTCCTTCTCTTATTCTGCCTTGTATCCTACACTGTAGTTATTTTCAGCTGCGCTTTTCAAGCTTTGTTAACAGCTACATGTTCCTATTCGGTTTCGTGATCGCGAAGGAAAAGCTGAACATCAGCCAATGCTTCTCTCTCTCTCTCTCTCTCTCTCTCTCCTTCTCTCTTTCTCTGTTTCTATCTCTCTTGTTTTTTTTCTCCCTTTCTTTTCTTTATTTCCATTGCACGTAACCGCATAATGCCTATCATTGTTTCGTTCTAATTATAAGAAATCGTTACTGAATGTAACTCTAGTAAAGCTTTTAGAGGTGCCCTATAAGCGTCACGCCTTATCGTATAATCTCGAATAAAGCTTAGAAGCCGGCATAAGCCTCAGCTATTATCTTAATATCTACCCAGCCGAGCTTTGGCTTATGTACTATTCTCTTCTATTCGGTTTTCGAGTACCCGAATATCTTCGCGTTTAAACGTTTCATACCGAATTATACATCACTACTTTGGGACCATGCTGAAAGCGCGGAAAATTTTCATTCCGTTCTAAATGCAACCGCTCATATATAATATTGTGATATCAATGCCAAATAATATTGAGAATATAGTGATAGTTTTTAATATGCGTACTTAGATAGATCAAACAATTTAGAAATCTTCTTAGGAAATAAAAGAGTCTTTTGATCTATTATTTTGAATCTATTATTCTATCTAATGTTATATATGTATTATATATGAATCAATTAATCATGATAATATCGTACGAATCTTCGTTAATTAAATCTTGAACAGAAAATTAAAAAAACAAAAAGAAATGAAAAAATCAAAACAAAAAGAAAAGAAAAGAAAGTGTTCTCGCTGGTCGACCCTATTAAAATATAAAAGGAAGTATCATAATAGCAATTTGAAAAAGACCGAGATCGAATTTTTAAATGAACCAATCTCTGCTTTTTCTCACGAATTTCCCTAAAGTTTGTCCTAATGACAACGAAAGAACTAGAGCGTAGGGTCGTCGATGAGAAGCCGAGTAAATGATGCAAAAACTGAAGTTGCCCAGATACGGATTAGCGTCGTAGTCCTTGGTGTTGCTTACTGTGTTTCCTCCTGGTCGTCGTCTTTTCGTGTGCAAGTCGTCTTGGATAGCCGGCCTTATTAAGATACCATACCAAGGTATGAGACTGGATCGCATTACATGGTTTCGGCTCATTAACTGGATACATCCCAACTTTCTTTGGCATCTCGACGAAAGTTTACCGAGAACGTAACCACCGTCACCGAATCGTCTCTCTTCCCTGTCTAACCGTATCACGGAATACCTATATTTTGAGCAAACTTGAGACGGAGTGTATATGTGTGTGCGTGCGTGCATGTGTATACGTGTATCGATGTATAAGAAAGAAATAGAGACAGGAGATGCTTAAACAAGATGCTATTCATTATCGTACTTTTAAAACATCAATGTTTACGTTGGTAACATCAAAATTGTTTGTTTTACCTTTCTAATTACTACAGATGATATACATTTAATTACGATTTTCCTTAATAACGAATAAACAATGAAATATACGTCTTGATGATAAAACATTAAGTAAGAAAAAGAAAATAAAAACAAAAAAGAAAATGGAACGGATGAAAAATGCGAGATATACATAAAAGGAAAACGAAAGATCGCAAGAAAGAGAGACGTGCTCTTAATGCGGCATCGAAACAAAAATAAAAAAGGGAGAGGGTAAGAGAGTCAAGATAAAAAAGCGCGTAAATCGGCTCGTTCGCTTCGGTTGGTTTGCCATACCAACGTAAAAACGTCCAAGAAGTCCCTATTACATTCCCTTCCTCTCATCCCATCACCACCACTTCTCTACGCCCCCTCCCCACCCTACACCAAAACTTCCTTCCAACGAGACTCCCTTTCTCGCGTTTTTTCTATCTCTTTCGCTCTTTACCTCCCACGCGTTCATCGTGTTTGCTCCGACTGCTCATCTTTTCGATAGTCAAGAGAAATCTGAAAGAGCGTACTACAAATATCGTGCGTGACGACGGCGAAACCGCTCGTTAGTTCCGGAGAATTCGTCTTTCTACTCCCTAATTATCCACCAACCGACACTCGCATAGCATTCGGCTATTAACGCCGAGACTCTTTCTCTTTATCTTTCTCTCTTTCTTTCTTTTTATTTTTTTCTCTTTGTGTTTTTTCTCCCTTTTTTTTAATTCCTATGTAGAAATCTGCCAAGAGTTTCAGACTTTTAACTGTGTCGTTAGCCTTCCTCTTTCTCTCGGCTATTCACTTCTGATTTTATCATGTAAGAGTATTCTCGAACATACGTCTATAAGTTCTAAAGCTTTATTTTTTTACGAACAAATATCTCATCAATCGATACTTCATTTGAAGAATTTATATCGTTATATTGTTCAGGACTTTTGTATAATCAAAAAAAAAAAAAAGAGAGAAAGAGAAAGAAGAAGAATATCGTGATTTATCGTAGATTTGAAATATCTCGCTAAAAAAATAAGCAACTAAAACGCAATGGATCATTCGTTAAAAGAAAAGTATCCTTTCTAATCTCGAAAAACGTAAAATAAGAGAGATCGTTATATTAACTCAATATATGTATATATATATATATATATATATATATATATATATATATATATATATATATCTTTTACTGCATTTAAGATACGATCCATATTCCAAGATGGAAATAATCGCGTATCCGAGACTTCTTCTACTTCTTCTTCTTCTTCTCCTCTTTCCTCAAGTGTGTCGACATTGCGGCCAAGTGTAAAGTGCATTGATGTTCTCTCTTTCTCCCACCAATCGCTTGCAACGACGCATCGAAAGAGAATTCAATATCTGCGCATTCCCGCTGAGACTGCACGTCGTTTCGAAAGTTCTCTGCATAAATAGTTTCCCCCGGGAGGCCGTCACCCCATATCCGAGAGCAAGAGAAAGGAAGAGAGAGATAGATAGATAGATAGATAGACAGAGAGAGAGAGAGAGAGAGAGAGAGAGAGAGAGAGAGAAAGATAGAAAGAAAGAGTGAGAAACAGGAAGAGAGGGTGAACATCGTCGTGCATCGAGTTGGCTCTTTACACATCCATGTATTTACATCCTGTGCGATTTCCAACTGTGCATTTCACTGTTTCCATCTCTCACTCTCTCTCTCTCTCTCTCTCTCTCTCTCTCTCTCTCTCTCTCTCTCTCTCTCTCTCTCTCTCTCTTTCTCTCTCTCTCACTCTCTCTCTCTCTCTATTTTTCTCTCCTTCCCTCGTACACGTTCTCTGTCTTTCTCCACTACTCACTAACGGTAGTCGTAATTTCATACATCTGATTTAATCTAATTTCAGTGGGTCTATTTCAAAATTCATATTGTACTTATGCCTTCTGTTAAATAACAGCTCACGTGCAGCCTTAGTTATTTTAATCGTAATTTTAGAAGTGTAACGCATATTTTATAGTCATTTTCACGATAAATTTTATACCCCACCTTGCAAATTGTTTTACATTATACTAAAACCATTGAAATTTTATGTTACTATTAACGAAAATACTATCTACCTTCACAATTTATGTTAATCAAGGCTATGTCATTTATTTCATTTACAAACGCTATAATCTAACGTAAATTTTATATATAAATATTTTTGAAGCAACAACGACCAAACATTGTTGATCGATCTTTCTAAATATATCGTTACGCTCGTTCACACTGTCATATTACTACTATTACTACTACTACCATTACTACTACTACTTTCTTTGTTTTATTTTTCTTTTTTATTGTTTTACGATTTACATATGCTATTCACTCGTTTTATCAAAATTAATAGTCATTTCATTTCACAGAACGCTTCTTTTCTTTAGTAACGACGTCGATACTGTTCTACGTCGTACAGACTTCTTACGAAGTAATAGCTTGTATATATCGACGGTAGGTAGCAGCTATTACCTTGACAGTTATCGGAAACAGCAACATAAAGTTTACTGTAAGAATGAGAAAAAGAAAAACAGAGTGAGAAAGAGAAAGAGAAAAAGAAAAAGAGAGAGAGAAAATGTCGATATACATTGCTGAAGGAGAATTCCAATGATTTTCCGTAATCCTCGTCGAGAAAAGCCGTTCACAATTGTCGCATCAAACGAGCTTGAATAAAACTTTAATAAGAAAAATAGTATCACATTACGAATTGTATGTTGTTTTTATATGCGTGTCTTAAACGATTCTAAAGTAATGAAATAATTCTAACGATGAGATCGACTCACTTTTACCTAATAAAGGTACTCGTAAAGATTCATATAGGATAGAAAGAAGGAGAAGAGAGAGAGAGAGAGAGAGAGAGAGAGAGAGAGAGAGAGAGAGATGACTGCAAAGTGGGTCGTCGAGGGAGGCGGAAAAGTAATATAAGTTTGCTAGCATTGCCGCCCGAAGTAAATTTCCGCTTTTTTTCTCCTAAACCCCCTTCCCCTACTATCACCCTGAAGTCGATGAAAAGCTGCATTCGTGTAGAATTAATGAGAAAGTATGCGGCATTTTAAAAAGAGGAGAAGCAATAGTGTTTTCGCTATAAAACGCGACGATGATGAAGATGGAGTGGAGGAGCACTTGTTGGAAATAACTTGAAGAAAGATTTTGTTGTAAAGTATTGTAGTTGCGGTGAAAAAGAAAAATAGGTGAGAGAGAGAGGGGGGGGAGAAGGAGAGGAAGGGAGAAAAAGAGAAGGAGAAGGAGAGAGAAAAAAGATACTGATAATAAAAGAGGTAGTAACTTTACAAATAAATGGTAATGTATGGTAATTCGTTGTCGGTTAATTTATCTTACAACCTAGTTTTCCCAACAATTTCCTAGTATAAAAGGATGTGAGTAACGATGCGATTAAAAGATACTGAACGCATGATCGTTAGAACCTTCTAATTTTCAGACCAGTTCTTGAGGTTAATCGTCGTTATTCCTTCCGCTCGATCAAAACTCTCACACTTATTATCTTTTCGATTGAAGAGAGAAAAGGTATGACCGTACCTCACGTATTTCGAAGATCAATTCCAACAAAGTTAATAACTCGGTCTAAGTTTCTAAGCTCCTTGCGGCCATCTATTCGATGCGAAAGGATCGGTCGCGTGCTAGGAACTTGGCCGGCGCCAAGTTTTATACGAGCAAACTTTACCGCTTGATCAAGTTCCCTCAAAATTATTATTATGCAAACGAGGGGTATTAAGGTACACGTACCGTTACCTACCCCGATTCGAGCGTTTTTCATTTTGAAGAAAAGAAAAAAAAAATAAAGGTTCGCCTTAAAAAATAAAGCTCATAAAAAGTATGGAGTAACGTTTCGCGCTCATACTAATTGAATATATCCTTCACCGTACTCCCAACTCTCCTGCCTATCCTATCCATCCTCTTCCACTCCTCGTTGAAGTTTCACGACGGCAAAATTCTGATAGCCGCGTGCAACTTCTGGCAAATTGTTCGCGCGGACGAAGGGATGTTCAACGAATATCAGGTATTCGAGGCAGCTGAACCCTAGAGGCGTTTTCCTACCTCACAACAACCAAGACTACGGAGAAATTTTCAACGGGTCAAACTATGAATCATTTCGATCAAAACCATCATTATGTTCCATCATAATAAATCATGTATTTATGCACATGTATATGGATACGCAGACGATAGATTTGCACGTTATCAAAATGATCCATACTTCCTTTATAATTATATAATTATTTACGTATCTACATTGAATATATCGGATCATACGAAATATGAATGTGTCGATTCGATTGGAAGTTTGACCCGTCAGAGTAATATTTTTCTTTTATACAAATTGCGAGATGGAAGTGACTTTACGATCGCAGACCATAGGGTATCGGACATTACGCTAATAGTCGTCGTTAATCCATCGATTATCGTTAAGTACGATAATAACATTATCGGTTTGACAATAATTTGATATATCACTGGTGGAACATCCCGCAAGGGGTGGGAGTGCCTCCCTGGTTCAGCATTGGAACTGAGCGAGCCCCTTAACCACCGAACAGACGGTAGATTCGATCTACCAATATCGAACGTAACCTCATCTATATTATATATATATATATATATATATATATATATATATATATATATATGAGGTTACATGTGTATGTGTGTGTGTGTATTTATTTTATATACAATATATAAATTTATTCATGTGATCGCGTACATACAAAGAAATAATTCAAAATATTACTGAATGTATTTAGCCATTAATTGAGTAATAAATCCTGAATGTAATTTGTTACACAGTCATTTTCGTCGCGACGCTAATTTTCCAATATTTTAGCATCACCCTACTCGATGATCCATTAAATCGGTCGCATTATCATTTTTGATAAAATTCCTACGAAATAAATGGAATAATGCAATTCTTAAAGGCCGGCAGAAACGTCGAGATTAAACCTTGCACGTTTACGGGCATTCTGAGATACAAACGATAAAACTTTGTTTTGAGGAAGGTAGGAATTGGCCCATGGAGAATGGTGGTCGACATGGCTTACGTCGACGCTTAATGCTACTGCAGAATTGGCTATATTTGTTCCAAGCATGAATATTCTAATTAGTAAACGTATTAGCATTTCATATTTAGTGGATATAATTATCTAACACTCTGTTAAAATATAAATGACGATTCGTTCAATAAGTTATTAACATTTAGAAGACATTCAACATGGATTCATCGAAAAAATGAAAATGAAAAAGAAAAAGAAAAGAAAAGAAAAAAGAAAATATCGACGAAGGTAAGAAAAAAGCTTGAAAAAATTCGTTTAAAGAAAAAAAAAAAAAAAGAAGAAAAAGAGAAGAAACAAACAAAATCTAAAAACTATCGGACTCGGTCTAAGTTTCAAGCAACCACGGAGAGACCATTGAATAGAACTGAACAAAGTTAGAATGGCCATGGATCGATATCGGGAAAGTCCTTCACGGCGACGTTAAATCATGAGCAAATCAAGTTTCACTAAAGTCATGGGTCTGCTGATGTAAGGTCTCTTTCTCGAAGAGGAAAAGGAAACGGGAGTTGAAGAAGAGCTGTTTGTAGGAGGACCCGATTTCGGTACGTGAGTCGTAAGATATCCGTCTCGACGTCTGACGGATGGTGCATCCATCACGGATAATATCATTTCTCCCTTCCTTCTAGTACTTTGAAATCGTTCCTATATATATATATATATATATATATATATATATATATATATATATATATATATATATATATATATATATCTGTGAATACGCGAAGAGGAACACGTAGATGAGATGCGTGGTCGTGCGTCGGGCCGATGGAGGTGACGATGGCGGTGCGACGCCGGTAGATTGTGTGTACTCGCATAGAGAACGCACGTCAATTGCAGGAGACAGCCATCAATAGCGAGACCGTGATGTATCGTCCTCTCTCTCCACCTCCCGTCATTTCTACCCATACCATCGAACCCTTCTCTATTCTGTCCTACGTGCTACTCGTTGCGCGCACGTTTCAAGGAAATCTGCAGGAATCGAAAGATCATACGGGGAGTAGAGGGGGAAGGGGAAGGGGAGGGGAAAGAAAGAAGAAAAAATAAAAAATAAAAAAAAAAAGAAAGAAAGAAAACAGAGACTAAACAATGTGTAAAAATATTGTCCGCGATACAGGATAAAGAAGTGATCAAAGAAATATTTGCCCCTTGATATTCAACGAGATTACAATTGAAAACAATTATTGAAGCTAACGTCGAAAGTGGAATAGAATCGATTTTTTGTCGAAATGGATATTGAATTTTTTTCGAATTATGCGGAAGACGAATATTTTAAGAATACTTAGCTCTCTTTCTCTCTTTCTCTCTACTTTCCATGTAACTTTCCTACACGCTCAGGCGCTTTATTCTTCCTGCGATGTTCGAACTATAAGAGAAACGGGCGAACGCGATGCGCAGAGTAAAAATCAATGCGTGGAACGAGCTCGTAAGTCGTATTCCTTCGCTCGCGCTGAAAAACTTCGCTGAGATCATGGTCGGGAGTGGAAAGAGCGTAGGGAAAAATAAAAAAAAAAAGAAAGAAAGAAAAAAGAAAAGAAGCGAAGAGATATGTCGCGTCGGAAGGGAAATAATAAAAAATGAAGAAGGTATCGTACTTGACGATTATCCAAGCACAAACTATACCAACCATCACGTTCTTCTATATTCTCTACGTTCGTTTCTCCACGCTTTCGTTTTTCCCTTTTCGAAAAGGGCAGTCCTCGTATCACCGGAAAAGAATCACGGGGTGATATTCTCGCATCGGATAAAAAGATACTGCGATACGAGGTATCAGAAATCTATGCTATTTCGTATGCATCTATACGAAAGGAAGGAGATAGGTATATCAGAAAACGGTGGATGTAGCACAATGTCAAGAATAATACATCCAGGAAGAATGTTTGAAACAGAAGCGAATCTCTTTTTTCTCTTTTTTATCTCTCTCTCTCTCTCTCTCTCTCTCTCTCTCTCTCTCTCTCTCTCACTCACTCACTCACTCTCTTTTATCCCTTACTTTAAACTCCCTCATCGTTGTCATTGTCATCATCGTTGTCGTCATTGTCATCATCGTTGTCGTCATTGTCATCGTCGTCGTTGTCGTCGTCGTCGTCGACACTTGACCTTTTTCGCGTGCAACTTCGAACACGTTGAATGGAAAAATTCTCCGTTGCGCATTATCATAGAGATGGCGAGAAAACTCTTCTGGGAAATAATAAAAAAGAATTAGAATAGGTATCAAGAACATTTCCATAATTCGATGATGCTGAGACACGAGGACCACCTCGTTTATATTTTACCTTAGAAGAGAGATACAACAGCATTTTCGTCGAGTATAATACGAAAAAGCGTATCCTCGAAAATAATATATTGTGGCGAAGGGAAATTTGCAATGGGGGGATGAGGAATGTCTAGTAGTGGAGATATCGTAAACTGAACAAAAGATTTGAAAAAGATATATTGAAGAATATCGAAACTATACATCGAAAAATAAAGTACAAAAAAAAGAACTAATTTTGCAATTATACTGAAACGCTAACGTTGTGTCGATTAATTTCATCGTATAGAGCTTTCTTCTTTTCCTATTTTTTTATTATAATCCTTCTCTTATAATCATATTATTATATTTCTAAGTGGAACATGGTAATATGAACGGATAAAAAATTTCTTCGGAACTTCATTATGTCTTGATGAGAAGCAACGATTTAAATATAATCGATCTAATTCTGTTATAATTCACGTTATTACGAATATCGAGTTTTAGGTAATAGCATTTCCTTTGCCGTATTTTATCGGCAGCGCCCTAAGTTAATCGTAAAAGCTCGATAAAATCTTTCGAAATCGTCTTCTTAATGGCTCGATTAAAGAGAAACTGGGATATCCAGTATACCTAAGAGTCACACCCTCCTAAGCAAAACCATAGCTTATCTCGATTCGTAGGGAGAAAAAAGGAAGGGTGAAAGAGGGAAGGGAAGGAAAAGAGGATCGAACGCCTACCGGAATATCATTTTCGCTTTGGCAAGACACGCACGCCTTCCGGCCGTGTTTCACTCGTGATCTCTTTCTCTTTTGAGACTCGGTAGTACTCAATAAACAAACAAAAAAACAGAATAAAATCCCTATTGAGGGACATTCTACTCAATTTATACAATTGCAACGCGTTGTTCGTCTCGATGCAATACCCCGAAATTATCTTTACTAGAAAGTGAAACGAAAATCGATCCTTCTCCATCTTCCTTTCAAAGCCCTAAGGGAAATTTCGAAGTTAGTAACGCTCGTTTCTCGTTAGTTTCCTCGAGAACGAACGAAAAACGAAATGAAAAAGAAAACGAAATAAATATCTTTCAACGAGACACACAACATAAATATCATCGATAAGAATAAGTTCGAATTTTTTGTTGTTGTTGTTATAAGAATACGTAAGGAATATGAAAGGATTTGTAAGAAATTTCCCATTCGATGTTCTACCGATCGTTTCCTTAAACCTTCTCCAAATTTTTCGATCGTAACGAAAGAAAAGAGATGGTTCTAGGAAGAGTGTTATCCACGTCGAATATAATCATCCAAGAAAATCTCGAGCGTCCCTAAGCCAGTCGATAAATAGTAAAAGCTATGGAAAGGATAGTTCGCGATTGAGCTAACGAGAATGCGTATATGTGTAAGAGAAAGAGAGAGAGAGAGAGAGAGAGAGAGAGAGAGAGGAGGAGAAGGACCCGTTAACCAAGACGGCGAATATACGTGAGTCGAATTTCTTGACGAGGGATAAAAGGAGTTTTATCTGATAAAATCAGCACGTTTTTGTGAAAGAAGAGAGAAAAAACTGGGGAAGGGATGTATGCCGAAGTAAGAGAGAGAGAGAGAGAGAGAGAGAGAGAGAGAGAGAGAGAGAGAGAGAGAGAGAGAGAGAGAGAGTGAGAGAAAGAAAAAGTGAGAAAGATAAGTTTTCAGGGTAAGAGAAGGAAGCCACTCGAGATTCGGAAACGTTTCTTCGACGAGAGATGCTACGTTCAGATAAGTTTTGTTAAGGAAGAAAGGATAAGAAGAAAAATAGACGCGATGGTAGACACTGTTACTATCTTCTTTTCCCTTTTACTCCTTCCCTTGTATCCTGATATATATATATATATATATATATATATATATATATATATATATATATATGTATGTATGTATGTATGTATGTATCTCATAGCAACGATCGCGGTTTCTGGAAAGAAAGAGCACATTAAATCTTGACTTCTAATGATTCATAAATAAACATCATATACGAAATTATATTTTACAATATTTACAATTACTTTTACTTGCCTGCTTATATCATTTCATGTGAAACAATAATAAGTTTAATCGATCGTTTCCTATAGGAATCCTCGTTAAAAAATAACTTGCAAATTTTACAAAGCTTTTCACGCACGACGGTTAGAACTACCTGGACCTTTTGAAAAAATTCTACAACTTTTTTTCCATTCTCTCAAAAAATTGATTGAATATTCCATTTCCTTGGCGGCTACGTTAAAGGAGAAAAAAATTCTGAGTGAGAGAAGAAAAGAATTCTTGACCTATCGAATGATATTCATCTACTTCGTGATTTTGGATCGAGAATGAAACCCCATGAGAAAAAGAGAGAGAGAAAGAGAGAGAGAGAGAGAGAGAGAGAGAGAGAAGAGAAAAAAAGTACTTTTAGATTTTCTATCCACAGCAGGTAGGAACGGTTACGTGTCTACCAGAGCATAAAACCGGTTGCCGCAAAGTAGAATCCCCTTACGGTCCCTATTCACACAATGTTGTAAAGAAGGGAAAAAGAAAGAAAAAAAAACCAACAAAAGAAAAGAAAAGAAATAGAAAAAATCTACATTCAATGAACCGTATCCACCAATTAACAAAGATAACGAGTACTCGGAACATGTACCTCCTGTATAGAATCTTATCGGCTAGCTTGCTAACGCGCGACTTACCATATAAGAAATCTAGGAAGAGTTTCGAAAGGAGCGAACGGAAACTTTTTCTCCTTCCGCTTTCAATATTATCGCTTATTTTGTAAAAGATAGAAAAAAAGAAAATTAAAAGAAAAAGAGAGAAAAAACAAAAGAAATAAATAAAGAAAGAAAATTCTATGGTGAATATTCGATTACGATACCGATCATATCTTCCCTTTACCAGCACAGTAAGATGATAAGGTTAATTATACAATAAAATCAACTAGAGTAGAAACATGACATTTACGTTATCATCTTCAAATCACAATTTCCATATGAAACCCATATCGATTCGATTTCATAAAAGAAGAAGAACGCCATCTCTTTCGCGAGGAGAGAAGGGGAGAGAGAGAGAGAGAGAGAGAGAGAGAGAGAGAGAGAGAGAAAATCGCACGGGTGTTCTATCTTGAGGAAGTGACCATGACAGGATCATGGTACCAGCGTAGCACCATCATGGTACCGCCTATCGGTCCATGTAACCGGTCATTTAATAGCTACTGCATGCGGAAGAGCATTATACGACGTCGTTGTGTATTATACGAGAGAAACAACCTGCCTCCCGTGGAATATGGCAACCTTTAGCATTAAGAATGCTTCCTAGAGACAGGACAACGAGCCTTATGTACATTACTTCAATACACACTCACATTTACTTAGGTACTTATATGATGAAATTTTTTCAAAGAAGAGAGAGAAAAAGAGAGAAAGGAAGAGAGGGACAGACTGACAGAGAGAGAGAGAGAGAGAGAGAGAGAGAGATTTAAGACGACTAAAAGTCAAGAAAACGAGAATTCATATTGGTAAATATATACATATGTAATAGTAACAGAAAATTTTTTAAGTAAATTTTCACGTTTACGGTGTACTAAAAACGGTTCTTAAGATCGGCCCCAAGGTGAACTAGAACGTGTGCCGAGATCGAGTTTGTTAAAGCCCTCCGTGGAGTCCCATAGTTTTCATTCATGGATATTCCATAAAGGAACCGAGCGGTTGGTTACGTGTATAGAGAGAAAATCGAAGCAGAAAGAGGGAAAGAGAAGAGGGTTGTACGACCTTCAAAAGATGGCTTAGTTGCGTGATCACGTAAAAATCGAAACGAGCGACTTTCTATGGATCATCTTTAGCCATTTCACTTCCTTATTAACATTCCCCATGTTTTCTATATGCTTTCTATTTAACTTTAGTCTTCTTACAACGATCATCGACGTAGCTTATTTTTTAAATTATAAAAAAAGAAAGGAAAAGAAAAAAATATTTTCTTTTTTGCCTTTTTCTTTTCTTTGTTTTAATTTTATTTTTAAACTGTAAGAAACATTTAAAATATTGCTTGATAATGTGATTATTTAATTATTGAAATTATTTCAAATTTAAATCACTTAAAAGTACAATTTATGAAAAGCACAATTATTTACATAAAATCGCACTACTCTATTTGGATATGATCGAAATGTATCTGTATAATTATCAATGAAAATTATAACTAGCTTGTTATAATTACTATCAGAAAACATAAGATGTCAAGAAATAATTGCGTACTAATAACGAATTATATATGATAAAAGTCCCGAAAATGATATCAATGTCGGGTAATAATAATTAACAATTAAATATAATATTGTTTGGTGACCTTAAACCGTACGAGTTAATGAGAGGCACTCAACGGCCCGTTCGCTTAATATAATGCATTATTTACATAATATTATTCATTAATCCAATAGCCGACGAATGATGTCGTTATGTAACCCGAAGCAAGAATTAGATGATCGAATAAATATATAATTGGATAAATTGTTAGCACAAACAAGATGTTCTAATTTCAAAAAAACCATAACAAAATCCTACGCTACAAAACGATTATATAAATGTTAATATTTTCCAATATTATATTTTGAAATATTAAGTCATAAATAGTAATTTTATAATATGTATTCGCTACTCTCTCTCTCTCTCTCTCTCTCTCTCTCTCTCTCTCTCTCTCTCTCTCTCTCTCTCTCTCTCTGTCTGGTCTAATATCTCTCTAGAATAACTCGATATTCTGTTTTGACAAGTACAAATGTAATAATATCAATCTACGCAATTAACAAGTGTATGGTACGTGTAAATTAACACCGAATCATTTTCACATATTATTCATACTAGCCTATTTGGACATTAGTTATTTTTTAAATATAATAGAGCACATAAATGTAAACGAAACTTATTAAATATGTGTGTAGAAGCAAGTATAATATTAAATTTGCAGTATTTGCTCTCTCTCTCTCTCTCTCTCTCTCTCTCTCTCTCTCTCTCTCGCTTTAAATTTATCACCATGCAATTAAAAAATTAAATTGTATTGTGTCGACCATATAAAACATTTATCGTTATGTCTTTCAACGGAATGGATAACCCTCGTAAAATATACAATGTTAATCTACAAAATATTTCACTTAATCCACTTTTTTACTTTTCCCCTACGAGTCAAATCAGTCTACAACTAAAAATAATTCGATACTCGTTAGATTTTTCTCACATGAAATTTGTCAATTTCATAAAAAAAAAAAAAAAAAATCTCAGCGATGAGAGATAATACAAATATTACGTTAAAACGAGATACCATCAGTAGAAAGGATTACGATGGAGGACGGAAATTCAAAGAGGGTTAAAAAAAGGAAAAGTAAAATTTCGTTGGGAAAAGTGTATCCGAAGAGTACGCCAATGCATCGGTAATATCGTTCGCCCTCTGCAGGGCCAAATAGGGGTAGAGGAGATATAGACGGGTAGTGCGGGAGCGTGGTCGTTGGCGTTCGGTGATTCGGTCGGTGTCAGATTCGATTAGTCGTTGACAATGAGCACTGATGATCCCGCGTCTCGACGCGAGTCGTCCAGCATCGAACGCACAATAGGACACGACGTGGAAGGCCAGGAGCTGGGCGGTTGCCGGGCTCGCATGTATGCTTTTGGCACATGTGCTTCGCGACTCGCGTCAGAGAGAGGGTGAACAGCGGGGAATAGAGAAAGAGAGAGAGAGAGAGAGAGAGAGAGAAGGGGAAGAGGAAAGGGACGTGGATGCAACGCGAAGGTTCCCCGGAAAAATTCACAGCATATGTCCCTGAACCTCGGGAACATCCTGATCCACCCCACAGAGGCCATTGTGAATCCACCTGATCTCCTCTTGCACCGTACATACGTATCTATGTAATACATACGTATGTATGCGTTTATACACATGTGTATATATATATATATATATATATATATATATATATACCCATTAACGTGTGCAGTACGACGAATCGTGTAAACGTGCCACGTGCTAACCCGCGCTCGCGCGTTCCATCGAACTATACGGATATGTCGTTTCTGTGGGAACGATTCGGAATTGCCAAAGATATGTTAGCATATGTTCGCGGTTAAATCTAGATTATAATTATCATAATTTTAATGTCTTACAATTTCTTCAATCTCTTCCAAGTTAACGTAAGTACCTGATTCGGTTTTCTTATAATTCTAAATCGATACGCAACGATCAATGAAGGGACGACGCGACGTTATCGTATACGACGAAATAAATAATCGTCGTTCGAATGATCCTCGAGGGAAAAAAAAATCATTTAAATTTACAACTCTCGTCTATCGATCGAATCCCTATTTTCATTCGATCTTTTTCTTTCTCTTTCTCCCTCCCTCTCTCTCTCTCTCTCTCTCTCTCTCTCTCTCTGTCTTTCTCTCTATGGTTCTCGAAATTCTTTTTTTAAACGCGTTACGGATTCATTTGAAAGAAACACCGTGCGCCATCAATTTGACCGTCCTTGTTTTCAATCCGGAACAATATAACTAGAAAAAAGGGGTGGAAAAAGAAACAAAAAAAGTTCGGTAACTTCGACGTAACGAAAAATGGACGCCTATGGTCCGTCCCCTCCCAATAGGTTTACATGTGCGTGTGCACACTCGTGTAAACGTCGCGTATTGAGAAAATTCCTAGATGAGGGGTAAACGGGGAAGGGAAACAGATGTCCTTTCGCACATTAACATGCATGGCCGTACGGGACCGATACCCACTCGATCAATTGGCATAATTAATTGCACACTGCCGCCAGCTCCGGGGGTTAGTTGGGACGTTGAACGATCGACGATCGTTCTAGTGAGAACGTGGATAATCCACTTGCATCCTTTTCAAATGATCGCCCGAGTAAATTCTCGACGGTCCTTGAGATATCGTTTTCACGTCCTCCCCTTTCTACCCCCTCCATTTACTCCTTCTTTCTCAATCTCGAGAATATTCCTTCGAATAAACTGTCCTCATTCTTTTTTCATTTCTTTCCTTTTTTTCTTTTTCTTTCTTCTTTTTTTTATTATTTCTCTCTCTCTCTCTCTCTCTCTCTCTCAAAAGATCTTAAGAAAAAGAGAAAGAGAGAGAGAGAGAGAAAAAGAGAAATAGTAGTTAACCGAGGACGAAATCTTTAAAGCTTTCCCCAAAAGACTCACTTCCTACTTGAGATAACGCCCAACCTGTTTCGAATGAAAACTTATTTAACCCAACGCACGTGCTACAGCTCGGAACGGGTTTCACGCACGACGGAGCTTGTTTCTGAAACGTTTAAGGCAGTGTTTGGTATCGAGCGAGCGTTTTGTTGATTACCGATTAGCGGTTCGTTTGAAGAAGATAACTACTACGCGTTGTTGTTGGAAACACTCGAGAAAGCTTTTCTAATAGCTTAGTCGACCCACTTTAGAAATCTCCATGTTCGATATTCCTAATAGTTTAATATAATTCCAGTGATTAATTTGTTTTCTCAAAGATTGAGAATGTTCCGGAACAATGGATGCAATGAGTGTATACAAAATACAAATTAGAGTCTTAAATCTGAGTTTATAAATCTGGGAATGAAAATAAAATCAAAAATGATAGATAGATGTAAAGATAGTGATCTGAACGAATAGACAGAGTCGTAAGTCGTGTAAGGAATCAAACGGGAAGAACATTACTAGCATATGCCATACATTTCGTACCACCTGACGCAACGTTTCGTGTCGACCGCCATGGGTCACGTCCGAAACGATCATTTGCATAATTGATCGTCCATTCGAAATGTTCGGAATACGAGATCATTGATTGTACTTAATGTTCTGTTTCCGATTGAGGGTGCTGCCGGTTCTACCGTTGATGTTTCGACTGATGGATATTCCAAAGGCTACTTCCAATCGAACCAGAGAGTACGCGAGAGATCATGAGTGTCGATGCACAATATACAATCCGAGTAAATTAGTTCATCTATGAATATGAAAACTCATCTATGTTATATGCGTCCTGTCGTATAGACGTTATTAACGTTTATTACGGTCTCTCTATCAATTCTACACGATTATCTTAATAGAGAAACGTCCAATGAAACTCCATTGTTTACAAAAAATAAGGAAAATTAAGGTCCGAAACTGCTTTAACTACATTAAATACACATAAATACTAATTTTTCAGTGATGAAAACGATCATACCGATCGAACCGATTCGTCAAATGTACATACATTTTCAATCCTCAATCTATTAACTTTATAAAAGACAAAATAAAATTTTATTGTCAACGTAAACATTCATTATTTTCTTACAACATCAAATTCAACGAAGAAAACAAGGATAAAGCGAAGAAACGCGTTTATTAAAGAAGTAAAGTAAATTCGTGCGATCACCAAGTGCCATCTCTTACCTCGTTCCTCTTTCTCGGCATACTTGAAATTTACTACTTAAAACTACAATAGAATCAAATTAGCCGTAAAGTCGCGACTTTTAGCTCTTCGACCGACCAACCGATCGCTCCCTTAATCGCTCTTAAGGACCGGTCCGAACTTCTTACCTTATACACTTCTTGTTAATTATACGGAACGAGATAACAGCACGATCTTCTATCTCTCAAGACCAAGACCGTTCCGAAGTAACTAACTAAGTACTTGAATTGTCGTCTCACGAAAGAAATGACCTCGTTTAAATGTCATTTTCTATTAATACGCTTACGATAGCCTATCTCCCGCTGCTATTTTTCTTTTCCTCTCTGTCCTTTTTCCGTAGTTCTCTTTCTCTTTTCGAGTTTTCTCATTTCACCGAGCGAAATAAAAATTTCGCATTGAAGGGTTAGAAAACATTTAACGACTGGGATCGTTATATAAAAATCGTTAACAATTCGGAGGAAAAAAACCTCACGAGAAGATTTCGAAAGAAAGTTAACGAGATGTCGGTGGAATAAACCTATAGAAAAGATGATATGACATACTCTAGTAAATTCGTTCGTTGTTTGGCATACATTAAACGGCGATACGATTGCAAATCTCTTTTTCAAAAAATACAAAATTATCAAAGAAAAATTTGTAGAACGAATGAATTCCATTCTCTTACACCATATCTCTTCTTTTCGTTTCCTCATCCCCAAATGTCGAATTTCTTTTTATCCTATCGTAATCGAGCGAAAAAAAGAAACAGATATTAAATATAGAAAGAGCAAAAGTAAACGAGCAAAAGAAAATAAAATAAAAATATTCAAACGCCATGAGAAAACCTTATCGAAAATATTCTATTCTATTTATATCGCATGACATGGTTGTTAATATAACGAGAAATAATCAATTCGTTTCTGGTCTGGTAATTCGTAACGATTTCTATTTCCCTCTTATGCAAGCTTTATTCGACCACAACCGCCGGTGCCTGCCTGAATCCTCGTGACCTCACCGACTGCGTTTCACTCTAGCAGATATAATTTGTTTGAAATTTCGCATACAGAAACTCGATGTACGTTGGTGTTCTTCGTGAAAAGTTTAGTCGGTCGTTATGTCGACAAGAGAGAAAGAGAAAGAGAGGAGAAAAGAGCAAGAGAGAGAGAGAGAGAGAGAGAGAGAGAGAGAGTAGGAGAGGGGAAAAAAGAATGAAAACAATTGAAGCAACTGAAACAAAAAAGCGAGAAAAAAAAAGAAGAAGAAGATAAAAAAAGAGAAAAAGAGAGAGAAAGAGATAGAGAGAAAGAGAGAAGGGGAAGTCTGAACAAACGAGAACAGCTAATATGCATAACGTCCGTCCGATTTGAAAGGTCAACATCCACGTACTATAGATACGTACATACCTACGTATACGAACGACCGCCACGTTATAATGACGTTTCTATAGGCGTAAGAATACTTGATCGAGTTTAGAAACGCGTCATCAAAACGCGTTGTCACAAATTGTCTCAAAGTTCACGTAAAACAGTGGATTCTCGTAGATACGAATCATCGATCGTTTCTATCTTTGTCGTTACTTTATAATTTCAAAGAGAGACAGACAGAGAGAAAGAGAGAGAGAGAGAGAGAGAGAGAGAGAACTATCGGTTTCCTTTATCGTCCAGTACAATGGCATTTACATACATAGCGAATGATTACAAGCAAGTAGATTCATATATAAGGATAAACTTAGCGTTTCACGTATATCCATTAAATTCTCGAATAATACTTCCTTTTTCTTTCTTTCTATCTTTTTTCTTTCCCCTCTTTCTCCCTCCCCTCCCTCTTCTTTCTCTCTCTTTCCTTCTATCTCTCTCTCTCTCTCTCTCTCTCTCATTCTCTCTCTTATCTATTTTACGAGATTTTTTTTTTATTTGAGTTAGACTCTTTCCAACAAAGCTCTGGAAAGAAACGCGTTAGTTAATTTAAAAAAATTTTTTTACGATTCTCGAGTAACGAAGACTTTCCATTTCTCTCAAAAATTCCTTTTTTTTTTGATATCCCAATGAAGAGAACGCAACGGTAAATAAAGGTGCGAGAACTCACAGGCTGTCAGGATAATTCTATTTATACGCAGAGATACGTTATTTAATCGAAGGCCCTTCCGGCTACTCTCCCTAAGCGAACCGAATCGATCGAAGATAGAAACTCGTCGCACGAAATGGAACGAGAAACACGTAGCCATACGTTCCCTAACGTATTTGTACGTATGTACCTACAAGTATATGTATGTGTATGTAAATGTAACGTAGGACGCGTAGGTAAGCACACGGGCGCGCGCGCGCGCGCACGGCCACTCAGCTCGTAGAATCAGACAGATCGCGTTTGCACGAACCTATCGTGACGAGGTTCGTTTCGCGAATGCATACGAAAGGTCGTTTTATTGTTTTACGAGTCCGTTGAACGGGGTGGACATTAAACGACGACGAAAGACTCTCTCTTTCTCTTGCTCTTTCTCTTTCTCTTTTTCTCATTCATTTTCTATCTTTTTCTTTCTCTCGACGTTCTTCTCCTATCCATATCTACCAACCATTTCGAACGTCGTCTCTCTCTCTCTCTCTCTCTCTCTCTCTCTCCTTTCCTGTTATTCCAATAGTGTTGCCCGCGCCCACTGCAAATATTAATTCACACGCTACCGACTGTATTATAAATTTGGATTAGTTCGAAAAATACCGGCGAAAGTGTACACCCGTGTGGTCTCGTGTTTATGCAGCAAATGGAAGTGTCGATTGAGATGAGACAGACGAAAGTTTTTCTATTCGTCTGGGCTCGTATATTCGGATAAATCAATTCTTTCCGGATCGTTCATTGAAATATAACTTATTTGAATTGTAAAATCGAATGATACGTTAGAATAATCTTTATATATATATATAATAATTCGTTAATAAATTAATAAACAATCAATAACAATAGATATATAATATTTTAACGACGTGTAAGAAACGTTAATCTCAAATACATTAGTTACGATAACAAAGTTATATCTGGATTGAAGATTCTATAAATCAGAATACGTATTAAAAAATATATATATTACACACACATATATATACATATATATATATATATATATATATATGTATATATATATATATATGTAAGTATGTATATCATGACCGTGAAACGTAAAAGGTTCTAAATGAAAATCCAAATATAATTTCCCTCTCTCTCTCTCTCTCTCTCTCTCTCTCTCTCTTTATTTCGTTTCGTTTATGCCCTTGACAAAATGCAATCTCTACGAAATACAATTAAACTCCGTGAATTCTTGAAAATACTTTGAAAACAAACCACGAGGATAGTCCGTTGAGTCTTCACGCATGTCGCCTGAAAAGTAATTCTTCTTTTGATCTCCCTTAGTCTCTTTATCTTATACAAACGTGAAAAAGAGAGAAACTAAATTAATGAGCTCAACGAACGCGTAATTTTTGTTCCAGCATGCCGAGGGAATATCTTGGAATATCTTTCTTTCTTTCTCTCTTCTTTCTCTCTCTCTCTCTCTTTCTCTTTCTCTCTATTTCTCTCTCTTAAGGAATAAAAGAGTCGCTTGGAAACGAAGCGTGTCTTGTTCGTCGACGTGCAAAATCTTTCTCGTTGAAATACGCGAAGAACAATGGCGACTACGATATACATATGTATGTATTCATCGCACACAGCTAGGTGCGTTAATACATTCACGTTCGTTTACGATTTGCGAAAGCTGCTTCATATTGTTGATACAATACTTAGCATCCTACAGAAGAGACGACGATCAGAATGCTTTAATTATTACAACAATGATCTTGTGTTTAGAGAACGTTTCGCTCGGTAAAATCGTAACTCGAAAGCATCATTATACCATTATTTCCTTGTTACCTCGTAACAAGGTGAAAATGGAGAATATATGTGTATAACTATGTGTAAGAGTGAAAGGGTGAGAGACAGCTAGAGATAGAGATAGAGAGAAAGAGAGAGAGAGAGAGAGAGAGAGAGAGAGAGAGAGAGAGAGAGAGAGATAAAGTGAAACGTATAATGTGAATGAACAGGTAGTCGAAAGAGAAAAATCTACACATATTATATATATATATATATATATATATATATATATATATATTATATATATATTATATATATATTATATATATATTATATACACACAGACACACACGTATGTATGATGTATATATATATAAGTATATACATATATATATATGTATGATGTATATATGTATTTACGTATGTATGTGTATGTATGTATAGTAGTTACCACCATGCGAATAGAAGCGAGAATCCGTGTAAATAACAATGAAACTTTAACAATACCAGCTCTGTTATTGTTTCCTTATTCGCATGAACGAAAAGAGAGTGGGAGGGGAAGAGAGAGAGAGAGAGAGAGAGAGAGAGAGAGAGAGAGAGAGAGGTAGTTGATCGGTGAATTGAAAGCATATCGCGAGGATAAAATTCGTAGCCCGAAGGAGAAAATCATTCTGACGAAACGGAAGATGAGAAAACAAGAACGTCGCGACATGGATAGACGAAGCGAACGATTTTAATGTCCTTAATTCGAGATCAAAGGAAGCCTCTTTCATTCTTTTACTTTCTCGCCCAACCCTCCTCCTTGCTTTTCTACCCTTACGAACCACCTTCTTTTCGAACAACGAAGTAGATACCGAATGAGTAACGAGATTCTGCGATGAGACGTTTCTTCTTCTTACGTCAACGTTCTTTCCTTTTTTCTTGCTTTTCTTTTATACCCTCCTCTCTCTCTGCCCCCCCCTCTCTCTCTCTCTTCGTGGAATGACAAACGTAGGAAGATATAAAAAAAGCTAACTAAATAACGATGTTAAAGCTACCTCGATGAAAAGAGGGTGGAAAAAAGGGAGAAACGTAGTTTGCAAGGTTCACGGAGATTCGATAGATAAACTAGAGAGAGAGAGAGAGAGGAGATTCGCATGATTTCTTGTGCCCTTGAGAAATAAAGAGAAAGAGAGTGAGAGAGAGAGAGAGAGGGGGAAAAAGAGAGACAGAGAGAGAGAGAGAGAGAGAGAGAGAGAGAGAGAGAGAGAGAGAAAGAAGAGGGTGAAAAACCCGTGTTTCAATGTATACATCATGTAGTATGTATACATAGTATATGTATTATATGTATATACACAAATAGGTCGCGACTTGTTAACAACACGCGACTTATTTCTTCGAAACACACTATTGCTATCATAGCCAGGCATCGACGCTTATCGGATCGATGTCGCGTTGTTACTTTTCTGTCTTCTTTCTCTATCTTCCTCTCTTCTCTCTCTCTCTCTCTCTCTTTCTCTCTCTATTTATTTATCTATCTATCTATCTCTCTATCTCTATATTTCTCCTCTCTTTCTCTGTCTCTGTCTTCTTTTATTCGCGAGATATGTTACTTAAAGTATTATTTGTTATCGTACCTAACATGATACACTCATATTTATCGATAAATATCGTGCGATATTCTTCATAGGACGATATTCGCAAATAATAGAAAATAGGTGCACGTTAGATATTGTAGAATTATCTAAAGTACTTATCAATACTACTTACTTATCCATTTATATTATGCGATTTCAAACGTATCGTAAAATTTCGAATTAATAATACGTTCGCACAATTAATTAATTTTAGGTACAAGGAAAAATTTTAAATACGCACATAAATCTTGAATAATATTACAAAATATGATCTTTCATTTGTACCTGCCAATTCTAACGAACGTGTCAAATGTAAATATAACTTTAGAAGGGTCAGTTTAAAAGGTTAACGAATCGATCAGTAGTTTTCTCTTTAACAATGAGTCCCGTCTCTAGGCAAGATGTTTTTACGAGGCACGTTTGTGTTCGTCTGGTGTCGCGCGTCGAAATCGAAAGAAAAGAAAGCAAAGAGGATACGTACAAGTCGATAGGGAAACAGTGAGCCCATAGAAGAAGGTAATCGACGCTTCGAGTTGGTCGACGGGTTCGCCGGTTGAAGTGACACTTCAGGTACAACGAGACCTTTATCCCCCGGTGGTCCCTCGATCACGCTTCTTAGAACTCCTTCGGAAAAGAAGTCGACACAGCGTGTTGTTATTCTAGTCCTCTCCCTGTCACGAAGAAGTCCTTTTTTTATCCCTTTGCACACGACGTTCATCAGACAACGAAAAAATAAAGAAGGGCAAAAAAGCAAAACAAGAAGGATGGAAAATCGTCGTACGGCTTCCTCTCTTCTTTTTCTTCCTCTTACCCCCTCCTCCACCTCACCCACCCCGCCACCACCACTCTCTTTACTTCCCCGTGATTCTAACGCGTTTAACACGCGGCTTATGCTTCGCGCCGCGTTATTCATCGAATATGCACGCGATATCGATCATGTAATTGCTTGACGAAGCGGGAAACGATGTTGCCAAGTTATAAGCCGTAACTCCTTCGGTAACTTCGATTGGCGTCGATACGATGTCGAACGAAAAGCTGTGCTTTCAACGTACGAACGGTTAAATTATTCTCAAATGTATGTCAGTAACGGTGATTATAATCGGCATTTTTGAATATATTGCAAGATCATTTTGTTATTATATATGGTGTCCTATATTTTGTTATTACTTAGTGTGTCTCCTAAGTTTCTTTCACGCCACGCTATGAATAATTATGTAAATAAAAAAGAAAGAAACTTATAGGACAGCCTAATACTAACGATAAGTATACATGTACTATAATTCTCAACAAATGCAGTTGAACGTTGATTATCGAACCTTTTTTGATCGTTTCATACGCAACCCCTTTCTCAATCTTCAAAATGATTTTTCTACAAAATAGAAGGTCATTCCTCTCACGTTGACCGACTGTCTAACCGGTTTTATTGGCTTACATAACAATTAGGGTCCGTTCTAAACGAAGAAAAAACAATAGCGTGTCGCGATAAAGTTGGCCGGTTTTTAATTTGCCAAGGATTCCTCGTTGTAACTAATCGTAATATTCACTTACTTTCACTCACTCTCATTGTCGATCGCGAACACTATCGCAATGTTAAGCAGCTACATCACAGTGTTTTTCATCACTTCCCTTTTCAGTCGATTCTCTTGGATTTCTTTTTACACGAACAGAAACCCACGACATTTCGACAATGAAAATTGCGTGAGGTCACGAACGTTTCTACCCTGAAAGTAGTCGCCGTAGCTCACTTTTTCGTTCGTCCAACCACCAACAGCCACCACCGTCGCCATAACAAAACCATTGCTACAACCCTTCTCCATTCTTTCTGTTTTTTTCTTCTTCTTCTTCTTTTCTTTACTTCTACCCCTTCTCTCCCCCTCTCTCTCTCTCTCTCTCTCTCTCTCTCTCTCTCTCCTTCTCTCTATATTTTCTTCTTTTTTCTCTTCATTTCTTCAAAGAGATCCGCACGGCGTAACAGCAACTTTCTTTTTTCACCTTCCATTCTTTCGGAGCGAGGTCGGAAGTGTACCGAAGAGGAAACGTACATCGCCATTTTTCTACTTCCATTTTTCGCCGGTAAAGAACAATGCCGGTTTCTCGGTAATGAAGAGAAATTTCGAATCCTACCGCGTTTCTCGTTTTATTACTTCCCGCTCGTCGCCAGCCACCGCGACGATCTTCATTGTCCTCTATCTATCCTCTCTCCCCCTCTCTCTCTCTCTCACTCTCTTACGCTCCTTCTTTCACTCTTTTTTTTCTATTTCTTTTTACTCCTTCCTTATAAAACGTGAATCCAATTGTACAATGTTTCGATATTTTCTGCGAACGGAAACATATTCTTTTTCTATAAAGTAAGCGATGAAGCTTAGAAGAGATAGATAGATACATAAAGAAAGAGAGAGAAAGACTCGTAGAAAAAGATAACACCATTGTCTATGTGATAAGAATAGAAATGAATCGCGATCGTCCTTCTTCTTTTTAGAAACCCTTCAGTCTTTACTTTCTGAGAAACAGACATTGATTTTTGCGCCTCGACTTGTTTGTCGTTCATCAATCTCTCGAGTCTACTTGATTACTGCTGTAATCTTTTTTTTATCTTATCCATATACTATACATATATACACATATAGAAAATCAAAAGAAAAGAGACAAAAAGAAGTGAAAGAAACGTCTTACGATTCCATTGTGATTTATTAAATCTTGCCTGGCAAACTTAAAAATGATGTTTCGTTTATCTTTGTGTATATATATATATATATATATATATATATATATATATATATATTGTCTTATTTTAAATGTAATGTACTAGTGCGTATAGAATTGTATGTTCACGTGTACCATCAAGTTTTACATGCCAAGACGTTTTATTCCTCGAGAAAGATTTTGAAAAACGACGTTTACCTAGTCGCACATAAGATTCCTTTTTCCTCTTTCGTTCCTTTTTTTTCTTACGAGAGAGAAAGAAGGTTTCGGGTTTCGAGCTAACGGGAAATTGTAGATGCGACGTTCCATGGCACAACCAAAGTGCTCGGCTAAAGTTTTCGTATCTACTTGAACTTTTCGTGGTACACAGAGACGCCTTGAAACGGAAAAAAAGGTATGACTAAAAATGTTAGCACAGCAAAGTTTCTGCCAAGATGCTCGATGGTAACTTTTAGAAAGCGGCATGGTTATTCGTTCCTTTACTAACAATAAGCCACCGATGCCGCTAACGACCGCTTTTTCCTGGTTAATCACATGCTACGCCGTCGTTGGAAATTTTTCTACAAGCCGAACTTGCTCCTTAAAAACTTCGAGCTAAGAGTCCTTCCCCCCTCTTCTCCCTCAACCCTAAAAACGTAAGAACGAACGACGAACTTCTTACGACGAAATTAGGAAAATGATAAATGGTCAAACCCAGATCGTCAAATACGAGACGTTACCTTGTGTTTTGTTGCCTCCTCGATGCACCTTCCTTTTCCTCCCCTCAGGTTAACGTCGTTAATCTGAAAAAGAAAAAAGAAATTAAGTAAAGAAGGTAGACACGGGGGTATTATCAACTCGATCAATTGTTTCGATATCATTTACGAGAAAGGAATTATTAACATTAAGAAGTAGTACTTTTGATAGGAAATACGAATTATTTTCAAATTAAATCGTTGAACAAACACCGACGAAATCTTTCTTGATGTCTATGTTCAGATCTACATTTAATTTCCAATACATATGTAGATGCTAGGCCATGCGTACCTGTACGCATGATATCTAACATCCAATTTACGTGCTACGGTGCTACGTAATCTCACTCTCTCAGAGTGAATACATTGCTTTATCACCGACGACAATAGGATACAAACCTAGTGTCAGTGGCGCGACAAATTATGTCAAATCGCGTCCAAAATTCAGAAACCAAAGCACGAATACGACTATCATTCGCCGGAAATGTTCCGTCGACATTTTGACGTTCTTCGAATTAATGATATGTTAAAGAAATGACAAAATTATTTTTAAAAACTATTCTCTATTATTTTTAAAAACTATTCTCTCTATTTCTCTATAAAAAAATTTATAATTTTTGATCTAAAATTCGTACTAATTATTTTCGTGAATAAAAAAGAATATTATTTAGAATTTTTTTCAAAATCCCTTTTACAGAAGCAATCATCAATACTAATTACAGCTATCATGAGTAGATATATATAGACAATATAATTTCTAAACGTAACTTATAAATACTCTTACATACACTTAATTAAGTTTACGGTAGATAAAATATGTTAAAAACATGATTAGTTTTTGGACTAAAGTTACAAAGTTAATGTGGTTACGGTAAAAATTTTGCTATCGAGTCGAAGAAACGTCAATGAAAACGAAAGTGTCACGAAGGAAAAAAAAAGAAATATAAAGGAATACAAATGAACAGATGAATAGGAAAAATAGATCAAACGAATAGAATTTGCGATATTTCCCACATGATTGAGACTATTTTCTAAATTTCGATCGAGTATATTATCGAACTGGGGAGAGTTTATCCGGCAATGCCCGCTGGCATTGCTCTTGGTAGCGATGCTGACGTCGATGTTGAATGCCGGTGCTACTGGTGCCGTGCTTTCAAATTGCTACGTCATACATATATAGCGAGAGAAGCAAGAGAAAGAGAGAGAGAGAGAGAGAGAGAAAGAGGAACACAGCTATGCATCGACATCTCATCGTTTATTTACTTCTGACCTCGGGGCATCTCAAAGCGATACCAGCAGATTGCATGCGCAACATGAACGCTCGAGCGCATCTTCGTTTCCGATTGAAACCATCTTGGGACAAGGTCTATCGATAAATATATCAGTCTTTCAAGAATCTACCTTTAGAAGCATCGTTCCAAACGTACATAAGTACTTTACGATAACTTACGAACATAACGCGAATTAACTGGCTCCGTAAACACGTCGTTAAATTTAATGATCCCACTACTCAACGCATCAATTTGTCCTTCAATCTATAAAGGGAATCGATTGAGTTCTCTTCTCAAAGACTTCCTTCTCTCTATCGTTACCCTTTGAGGAAACTGTTCTTAGCTTCTTACGTGAATGCATACATACATACTTGTTTGTTGTTCGTCAGGTATTTATTACATATAATAAGTTTTCAAAGTATTTATATTCTTAGTATCTATATTTTCTATAAGCGTCTACTTCTTTTTTTCTCTCCTTTTTTTTCAATATAATTATTATTATCTAATTATAAAATGTGACGAAAGACTTACGTAAATCAATTTTGTTCCGATCAATATCAACACGGTTCCCTGTTTTAGGTTCTATCTGATAATCAAAAAAAGAAAATTATAATAATAATCATTATTATTATTATTATTATTATTATTACTACTACGTATTGTTTAATAAAAATCTAATTACGTATTATAAGGAATAAATTAATGATCCGTAGAATATCATGTTAGTTAATATTAAGGATACGTTAATCGAAAAACTTTTAGACGTCGTATACATACGTGTGTGTTTATACTACGACGATAGAGAACAGAATGAGACTTGAGCTTGTACGATAATAGAATTAACGTACAGGAGATAGGCTTTGTTGACATCAAGAAACTTAGTTTTCATAAAGAACGTACGGAGGTCAAAGTGAATACGTATACGTACATATATAATATAACTACGTAGTTGTACTTACGTAGCCATATCTGTTATATATATATATATATATATATAAATATATATATATATATATATATATATATATATATATATATATATACAGACATACGTATATACATAGATAGATAGATAGAAGGGGAAAATAATAGCGACGAACGACAAGAGAAGAGAGTATATTTCGGCGCGACACACGAGAGACAAGTTCGTTCTCTCGTCGGTCCACTCGTCGCGTCGTTCAACGTGTCCCACACATTCGCATTGTTCCAAGGCTCACACCGCGGCGGTTTCTAGTGCTACCAGCTTGTACGTCGTTAAACCTTGTCAGCTTAATTATACAGAACCGTTGTTTCCTCTCGTTATTATGCATACGATGCGATTTAAAAACTTCACTATTCATCTTTCTATAATATGATTTTATATTATTTATAATTTTAATCTATAGGAAATATCTATTCGATTTTATCGCAACTATCGTTCAATGCGGTTTTCGTTAGTTAGTATTTAATAGGGTATACTTAAATAACGAAACAGTAAATCTTCTAATAGAATCAAGAAGGAACGTGATGATTCTGAACGCGGTGCTACGAGAATACCTAAAAGCTGCGAATAATTATTTGAAACTGGAGATATATAGATAGATACGGAGAAAGAGAGAGAAGGGGGAAGTACGGAAAAGGGAGGGTTGTACAAGAGGATAGCAAGTTGAGAAATGCGATATCTCGTCCAGCCAGTCATCTGATTCAACCACACGACTTACAGAAACCGAACGTAAAGGTCCACGTTGCTGTCAGCAAAGAGAGAAAATGAGAGAAAGAGGGAGAGAGAGAAAGAGAGAGACAGACAGAGTTTCGTCCCTTACGTGGATATAAACGTGTAGAGAACGGGTTAAAAGGTTAGAACGAGACAGATATATAGAATAAGTGAGTGAGAGAGAGAAAGAGAGAGAGAGATATAGAGAGAGAGAGAGTTAGAATCGTTCTCTCTTTATCTCTTTCTCACTCAGCTTTCTGTTACTGTCGACGAAGTATATTTAGCTGGCAGTGTCAGCGACAGAAAACGACAGTTTACCGAGCTCGACCGACGCGTTTCAAGAAGGGACGAAAGCTTTACCCGCTAGGGACGTACTACGCGCATCATCGAAGCGCCACCGTGCTTTGCTCCCCGATCATACTGCTCAACCCTTCTTCTCGTTTTGTCATAGACTGCAAAATTCGAGTTCGAGCGTCTGTTAAATGAAACTCTAAGCGCCACGATCTCTCTCTTTCTCTCTCTCTCTCTCTCTCTCTCTCTCTCTCTATATATATATATATATATATATATATATTCACTTATACGAATGTATATATGCATTTTACATATCTGACTACATCACGTATGTATAAGTATATATATACAAACTTACATTGCACGTCCTAGTCGGAAGCTTGGATATACGTTATTAAGCGGCGAGTATGCGAGACGGTCGCGAGTTCTGGTGCAAAAGGGTGAGCCTGACGCGTTGGGAATTTGTCCGGAGAGATAAAAATAGAACACTGAGAGAGAAAACCGGCCGGGAGGGTTTTACCTTCGTGAGAATTGGTGGGAGGAACATCGGGAACAGGTGAAACTTCATAACGTGTTGAAAGAAACTTTGATTTTTCGTATTAATGTTCGGCAAAAAATAAAATATTTTATATTTTTCCTTCCATTAAATAATAATAATAATTATAATAATAATAATAATAATAGTCGAATCGTTATTTGAATATTATATATAGTATTATTATTATATTTAAAGTTCTTTTATTATTATATTTAAAGTTCTCCGAAAAGATAAAATATTTTTTTATTATCCTTTCCTTGAAATAATAATCGCCGAATCGTCGTGCCGTCGTTATTCGTAATATCGTAGATTTTTAACATAAACTTTATATAATCGATTTATCAACGAGCATATATTAAAATCTTTGATTTAGTTTATTATGTTATTACAGTTCGTGACTGTAATGAATTCGAATTGGATGACTCCGTTTTATTCCCATAATAACTCCATTGAAATAGATCAAAAAAAAAAAAAAAAGAAAGAAAGAAAAAGAAACAAATAGAGAGAAGAAAAAAAGAAAAAGATACTAGCAACCGTATGCTTGCTTGTAAAGAAAGAGAAAACTTCCCTCGATTCTCGCGTCAGTTTAGCCGCTCTTCAGCCATCTCTTTCTCAGTAGAGTACGTAAATCACAGTGCCGGTGGCCGACAGTTACGAGTTCACCGATATAAATGATCGTGTTTAGCTTGCACGCGAGGGAAACGCAAGAAGACAAGATAGAGAGGACAAGAGAGAGAGAGAGAGAAAGAGAGAGAGAGAGAGAGAGAGAGAGAGAGAGAGAAAGGAAATACGGAACACAGAGAGAGGGATCAAGAAAGATGTCGTCGATGTACCGAAAGAGAAAGAGTAAGAGATATAGAGATAAAGAAAGAGAGAGAGAGAGAGAGAGAGAGAGAGAGAGAGAGACTCGGATGGCGCTTGGTCGAAGCTAGTCCAGCTGTCGTGGCCACATCAGTGTCGGCGAAGCGTATACAATCCGGTAGCCGTCTCATTCCTTACAATTTAAATGTTTTCTCTGTTCCCTCTCTTACAAAATGTCGCTCATTTCTGTATCCTCCACGCGGTTCCTCCTCTTTTCACTCTTTTTTCTCTCTTTGTCCCTCTATCTTTCTTTTTCTCTCCCACTTATTCACCCTCGTACTCTCTCAGATACGCGTAGGTGTAGCAAACGAGCATTCTGTTTTGTGGATCGTTCGTAGGACATGTATATGTGCTTGCCAGAGAATCGTTTTGTTCGTTGGAGAGTACAATCACGGTTTTATTATGCGTAGATGAGCGAACTTCTTGACTCTTCTTCCTCTCCCACCTAACCATCCCCCAATCTCGACTGCTGTCTCTCTTTTTTCTCTTTGTTTCGTTTTATTTTCTTCTTCTTCTTTTTCTTTTCGTAAAATCGTTGGAAAACCGAGGGGGAAAAGTTTATTCATGGAATAAGGTATCTTTGTCCGTCGAAGGAGAGCGGTTGATCAACGAAGAAGATTTCGGTCAAGGTTGAATGAATTGTCAAAAAAAAAAAAAAAAAAGAAAAGAAACGAAAAAACACAAAAAGGATATCGTTTCGACGAACGAAATAAATTATTGATTGATCGCGATGATTAATAGTTAATAGGTTTATTGTTTTTATTGAAATAATTTCGAGTAATACGAGAACGCGAACGGTTTTACGATTTGATTTTTATACGAACTTTATTATTCCCACGAAATTTCCTGCTTAGATTTTCCAACATGCAAATTTCATTCCGGAAATATTGTCGCAAAATGAGACGTCCAGGATATATCATCCATCGGTCGTCACGCTGGCGTCACCACGTTCCAGCAAAAGCCTTCTTCTCTCTCGTCTCGACGAAGTTGGCCTTCGCTTGCTAACAGAGACGTCTCTCGACTCGCTTTACGGAACCGTGAAAGCCGTCGTCTCCGTCTCGTCGTTGCTGTCTCCGGTCCAAGCAAGTAGATTCGAGCAAGCGTAAAAACGAGACTGAAACGAGCTATAAGAGAGAGAGAGAGAGAGAGAGAGAAAGAGAAAAAAGGAAGAAGAAAAACGAATCTTGTTAACGCGATACGTCCAATACATCTTAGATGAAATATTAATTTACATACCTCATACGAGTTTGTCTTTATGTTTATGTCTTTACTATTTTTTAATAAAAACCAGAAGTGCTTTAAGTTCATATTTCTTACCGGACTATCAGACGCGTGAAAGATGTAATTACTTACAAATAAGGACATGAAGATTCTTCCCATCTCTCTCTTTCTCTCTCTCTCTCTCTCTCTCTCTCTCTCTCTCTTACTCTTTCTCTTCTCCTTTTTCATTTTTTCTATTTTTTTTTTTTTAATTCTACTGAATGTTAAGCGTTATAAGTTGTTGACTCGAGAAAAATATCATACAACCTCTCTTCAAGGAAAGGTTATATTTTTTATATTTAATCCCGTTCTAATCTATAATATCTACGTATACTACTATATTCTTGTGTTCAGAAATAACGATAACAGATCGAAAATCTCTCTCTCTCTCTATCTCTCTCTCTTTCTCTCTCTCTCTCTCACTCCATAAGAGTATTCGACTTTACCGCCAATATGTCGCGGCAATATTTTTGGATTAACGCGAGAAGCAACCATGTTCTATGTTTACCGTAGGAATGTATTCTCGTAGAAACGAATAAATACCGCAATATTTGCGAACTCGTTCATGGTAAGAGCAGTTCTGTTCTCGCAACGATATCGGCTTGATATTTGAGTTATATTCGTTTAACTCATTCGCTTTAACGCGCTTATGAAATCATGTGTTTCACGTGAACGGAATGTGTATCGCTAAAAATTCAACGCCTGACGTACAACGGAATATTTACGATACTCGATATTTAGCTCTTCGTATGTTAGCATCAGTTTTTTGATAACGTATATAAATTATCGCTATTGTATATACGTAGACGTTCATTCTTTGAGGACGCATATATACGCCACTCGAAGGGAAAGTGTTGAACAGGGCAATTTTAATCTCGTAAATAGAACAACTTACGATTACTTAGAGATAAAGAACCCAAAGGCAAGTATATATCACCGATGTAAGGCTACGAAGAATAGCGTTGCTGAATAGTTAAATGAGAAATTCCAACGTAACTTTTCCTTCTTACAGCTTCAATCCCGTACATTCTTCACATTCGTCGTATAAATAATACATTCGCGGTAATTCGTTGCGTGTATTTCAAACGTACGAGGAAAAAGGATAAAGAAACGGTGGCGCAAAAAAAATTCTGTTATTTCACATTTAAAGCTTGGAACTAGCGTAAATTCTTAACCGATAGAAAGATATTTAACAAAAACGAGAAAAATTCTTTGAAAAGTATTCGAACGTAGCGCCTAAGTCGACAGAAAAAAAAGAAGAAGCAAAAGAAATGGAAAAGGAAAAAAGAAATAAGAAAGAAAGAAAAGATAAATTAATCGTCATGCATGTTTCAACGAAACAAATGTTACATAGACCTCTTTTCCTTCTCTTTTTTTCTACATCTTAAAAACAATGTATACACGTGTACGTCATCAAGGAACTAAGATGCCGCTCGTTCAACGAGACATTAAACGAATAGAACGTTGATTTATGAACCTAGCCACGTACATAGATGTAAGGTACAACGTGCATACGATGTCGTGCGATGCAAGAAGCCAGTAAAGAGAAAAAAAGAGAGAGAAAGAGAGAGAGAGGAAAAAAGGGAAAAAGAAAAAGAGAAAGGAAAAAACGAAGAGAGAGAGAGAGAGAGAGAGAGAGAGAGGACAAAGAAAAGAAAAAGAAAAAAGAAGGAAGAGGAGTGTATCAGAAACGAGGCTCGTGACATGAACGAGGTTCGTTTAATCGCGACAAAGCCGAGCTCTTTTACGCGCCGTTCCTTCCACGTGCGCTCGTCTATTCGTCCGTTGAGATGCTACCAACCAAAGACCACGACGACGAGATGAAGATGAAGATGAAGATGAAAATGAAGATGAAGACAAAGAAGAAAACGAAGAAGAGTAGAAGGAGGTTGGTACAAGGAAGACATTGAAGAACTAGGCCGACCGGGTCGAAAAGGGAAAAAGGAGAAGTAAGAAAGAAGAGAGACAGAGAGAAAGAAAAAGAGAAAGAGAAAGAGAGAGAGAGAGAGAGAGAGAAAGAGAGAGGGAGAGGGAGTGAGAGAAAAGTGGGGAGTCTCTCCCAAGACGGAGAATCATTAATCCTTCTAATTGCCACTCCGGAGTCACGCCACGCGGCACCGGCCGCGTTTTTCTTCCTTCGGATTTTCTTCGCTCTTCTTCATCTCTTCCGTACCCTCGAACATTTCTGCGATAACGATAGAAGAGAGCTCGCTTTTCTTTCCTTTCTTCCTTCCATCCATTTTATTTCCGTTCGCTCAAGAAAGCCTACGAAACCATCCGTAAAGAGAGAGAGAGAGAGAGAGAGAGAGAGAAAGAGAGAGAGAATAGACCACTGAGGATCGATAAAGCAAAAAATAAAGAGAGAAAGACAAACCGCATTCGGTCGACAGATGCAGGAGGATTGTTTGTTTAATCAGTATGATCGTTAATCAAATGTCCACTTTTTTCAGCAGTGAGAACTACAAATTGAAATTTTTCAAAAGATTATCCAACAAAAAATCTACTGGATCCTTTTATATTATTCTCTACTTTACAATTCAAATAGGTTAGATTGATATAGGTATCGATTCGTTTTCACATTGTTTTAATTAACACGATTTCAAATGTGGTTTTCGAATCAATTGATGGCCATCAATGAAACACCTATAGGTTGTACTTAAAAAAGACAAGAGAGCGAGAGAGAGAGAGAGAGAGAGAGAGAGAGAAGAGGAAACAGATGAACCTGTTTTATTTGAAAATTGATAATCGAAAAACATCAACGATCTTTCTAATACTTAATTGTCATTCGATCCAATTGTATATTATATTAAATTAATAATATATTATTCTCTCTCTCTCTCTTTCTCTCTTTCTCTTTCGCTCTCATTTTCTATAAATATCTCGTATTAATTGGAGAAAGTCTGGAAGAGTCTACGAAGGTTAATGTCAACTAATGAAGAATAATGTCTAAGCGAGATAGAGAGTTAAAGAGAGAGAGTGAGAGAGAGAGAGAGAGAGAGAGAGACAAGGAGAGACAGAGAGAGAGAGAGAGACAAAGAGAGACAGAGAGACAGACAGAAAAAAATGAATAAACATTCGACTTTAACAGCTTTTCACCCTTTCATGCTATGAAAACGGGGGTGTCTCGTCGCGTGCTTTTACAGAATTAATTCGACATTATTGCAATTAACACCGATGAGAAAGTGCCTCAGCACGGATGTAGCGTTGAAACTGAAAGCTCCGGACAATAAACCATCGAGAGGTGAATTAACGTTGTGCTCGCACGCTTTCCCTTCTCCGGGTTTTGCCCCTTTTTCACATTTTTCTCGTAAAATCTTTCAAATCATTCGTACGATCCCTCCTCGTCATAAATAAAGAGAAAGCTTAGAGATTTCGCGTTCGGGGTTGTAGGGTTCCGGAGTCTGATCGAAATCGTGCAAATCCGCTCGTGAACGAAGCTTCCAACGGGCCCGAAGCATTTTCGACTGTAATCGTAGAAAGGACAAACCTTTGGGTGAGCATACGTAGTACGTACATTCGTTCGTTCGATTATCAGACGATCTTGCAATGGTCGGAAACTGGCGAACCGTTCCATTTGATTAGAGACGATTTCCCAGCAGCCTAGCCATCGGTTAAATGCCTCTTTCACTCTTTGTCTCTCTCTCTCTCTCTCTCTTTCTCTTTTTCTTTCTCTTTCTCTTTCTCTTCGTTAAACAACGAAACGCTACAACGTTTATGCGAATTAGCACTGAAATCGTATCTACGAATGAATCAGCAAATCTACCGTCATCGCCATCGCTATCACAACCATAGCTGGCGGTTGGTCCATCGACCGCAACGAATTCGAGTGCGTGAACGAGCGCAAAAGCTACGCGATTCAGGTCCTCGAACGAGGACGTAACTCGACCTAATCTTTTTTTTTTTCATTCTCCTACTCCCTCCCTCGAACTCGTGCTACGTAATATCAGCTCTGAATCACCGAGCCGGAAACCAACCACCGACAATGAGAGAGAAAGAGAGAGAGAGAGAGAGAGAGAAAGAGAGAGAGAGAGAGAGAGAGAGAGGTAAAGTTCGTTTGCCAGAAAATGGAAAATACTTGAACGGCAGTCCTGGCTTTCGGGTTATATTCTCAAAATTACCCCTCTTTGGGCCAGCCCTTTGGTCTTCTCTCTCTATATGCTGATAACCGCAACCAATACCGACGATGCTCGACCAACGTCACGTTCTGGAGATTGAAACGCTTTATGGATTTTGATTTCGATTACGGTTTTGAATATTCTTGTACTTGCTTTCTTTCGATTCGATTGTGCGAACGAACGAACGAATGAATGAATCAATCAATCAATGATCGGCCACTTTCCTACGAAATAACGAACGTTCGAATTCAAACTGATATTCCGTAGAAAAAATAAAGAGAGAAAATAAAAGTACATTTGTTGGAACATGTTGTAGCAAATATTGATCGTTACATGTAAAGAGAAAAGGACGATTACATTTTTCAATTCTATGAAATATCGCATGTTTGTTTGGAAAAAAATGGGGCGGGGGGGGAGGGGGAAGAAAAAAGTAGACGCTGAAACAAAATTGAGTTTTTATGATCGTTTATCCAACTCGCATATCCGCACTCAAGATGATAGTCGATCTTTTCCATAAAGTTAGGAAAGGAGCTCGCGAAAACAAGGAAGTCGTGAGCTTTCGTTGCGCTCATAAGAGCTTCGTAAATAAACCTGGCTCTAAGCCGGTTGAAATTCGGTTCTTGCGGGCCGACGGGTATCCCCGCAGACTTTGCATAATTGAATGAGACGTTCACTGGGGCACTCAGAAAGCATCCGACCCCCCGCCCTGGCCCCGCCCCTCGTCCCTCCGTCCACCCCTCGCCCTTTTGCATCGATACTGTCGCTTCTACTTTACTCTTGCATTCTTGATACTACCGTACCATTCTATCCTGAGCCCCATGATACTCTACCCGATACTCGACACTACTCGTTCTCCTTTCTCTCTTTATCTCTCTTATAGT
>OU426999.1:7715111-7748330 GCA_911387935.1 Dolichovespula saxonica
AGACAAATGGATAGAGGGAAAGGATAAAGTAGACAGGTAATGAGAGGACGTCTACTGATTCTTTGAAAGGAGCTTGTACCAACGGACATCAACTTGAATATGTAACTTAAAATACGATTTTCTCTTTGTAAATGAAAAAAAAAAAGAAAAGAAGAAAAAGAGGGAAAAAAATTGGTCGCAAATGGAGGACCAGTTAGGAAGATGGAAAATTATAAAAAGGGGAGATAAAGGGGAGGAAGGGAGGATGACCTTTGAAAACTTTTACCGTACAACAACCATAAGGTCTGTTCGTATGGCCTGTGATGAAAAGATTAAGATTTCAAATACCATTATCCGATATGAAGTATTACTTCATTAAGAAATGAACCCTGTTGATGGTGGTTTTACTATTCCTTCGATTTTGTTTTCTAAACGGAGTAATATCTTTCGGAGATAAGTTTATTATTGGTATTTAATCGTGGAACGAGATAAAGATCGAATTTGTTTTTTTTTAAATACCTATAAAAAAAATAAGAAGAAGTATAAAAGAAAAGATTTATAATTAGTTCAAGATTCTAATTTTATACTTTTTCCTTTTTTCTTCCTTATTATTTTTGTTTTTAACATTCGTCTAGCGTATCAAAGTTATTACTTATCATATTTATTTCAGAAGAAGCAAGAGAGAAAGGAAGAGAGAGAGAGAGAGAGAGAGAGAGAGAGAGAGAGAGAGAGAGAGAGAGAGCAGAGTAGATCTTGGAAAATTGAAAACTGTTGGCAATTTATAAGCAAGCGAAACGTTTCATGAAGGAAAACTCGTGCGGCGTACTGCCTACGATAAAGAGTAAAGACGGGAGGTTAGTGTCACATGACGTGTGCGTATGACAACTTAATTCTACCATTCTATTTGACGGAAGTAAAAATAGCATATAGCAGGAGAGTTAACCCTAGCGTATTTATGAAGGACATATTTCTGATGCGCTTCCTGTCCCGCAGCTAAGGAAAAGGGTTGTAGAAAGCGACAGTAGAAGAAAACCAGAAAGACTGTCTGTTACTTCTGAAAGATACACACAACAGATCCCTTGGAAACTTGAAATAGTATAAAAATATAAACTTTGTAAACATGTAATGTATACCTATCATATATATTTACATATGTATAAGCATAGTCGGATTTAGAGATATCAACAAACGGTCAAGTAGCTTTGATCTATTTCAAATAATTTCTCATTCGAAAAAAATTATATATATATATATATATATATATATATATATATATATATATATATATATAAAACAGCTGATCGTTCATAGTTATACGAAATAAAACTTTCTTTAGCGAGAAAAGAGATTATAACGTTTGATAGGATAAACTGAAATAAGGATACTGAGAAGATTACTTTTTAAAAGTAATTCCGTAGCGATCATTTGTAAACAATAAAAAGTTTTTAAGCGTCCATTTAAATGTCACATCCTTTATGGACATGTTATAACTTTTTCTCTCGGTTTCAACGAAAATTATTACCAATTATGATTAAATCGTTCATGATCAAGGAAATTCAAAAGTCGATCAGCTCACCGAGAAGAAACTTCGAACTCCAAACGATTTCTTTCCTTTATAGGATATATAACGCGTTTCACGAACTCAACTACGTTCTAAAGGGGAAGGGGAATGTTGGGAGCTTCTTCACCATCCACAGTGCGATTAACGATCCAAGGGAAAAAGAAGTTTTGAACGCTTTGTCGCAAACTTTTAGTGAAATGATTTCTTGCTTCGAAATATCCTTCTTTACTTCTCTTTTTCTTTCTTTCACTTTTTTTTTATAGCTTTCTTCTTGATCGTCAGATACAAATCGAACAATCGAAATCTGAAATCCTCGATAATACTGAAAGGAAAAAAAAATTTTCTTTACCGACGACGACAGATTAAAGTTTTTCGAGTTATCCATGCGCGAATAAATTCATACCTTTTGTTCATGCGAAAGACGAGAACTACCACTCTCCAATGCATATTCTCTCATGTGTGTGTGTGTGTGTGTGTGTGTGTGTGTGTGTGTGTGTGTGTGTGTGTGTGTGTGTGTGTGTGTGTGTGTATAGAGAGAGAGAGAAAGAGAGAGAGAGATAAGAAGGATAACCTTCTGCAGTTTACATTTTTAAATTTCTTATCGTATCTTGCCGAGGATGAAAGGATTTCTCCCACTCCCCCCACCCACCTCTTTTTTTTTTCATTGGCAAAGGCGGTCCATCCAAAGATGGAATAAGAAACGTTATTTCTCGCATCTTCAATCCCGTTTCGTTTGATATTTTCTCTATAGATCTAGAGTTTCCTAGTCCGTTTCTATTTGACTCTTTTTATCTCTTTTCTCTCTCTCTCTCTCTCTCTCTCTCTCTCTCTCTCATTCTCTTTTCCTCTCTTGTTAGATTCTACGATAAAAAAGGAAACTTTTGATGTCCTTTTAACTAGAAATTTGAACTCAATGCTTCTTTGTCAATTATCGCTTTTTTTCTTTTTTCTTTTTATAGTGTTTTAAATCCTTTTATTTTATTTTTTTTTAACGTTTTAAGATAAATAAAAAAAAAGTCCATTAACAAAATCTCGTAGACATCGATCAAACCTTCCTCTTAATTTATGTAATGCATACACACAGGGTATTGCAGGAGGTTCTTGTAAAACTTCACAAATTAGAAATATGAAAAAGGTTCATATAAATATGAATCTGGAAACGTTTTCTTTCCGTGCACTTATAACGCTATTTATAATTCTAAGTTTGTAATTTTAGATTTTGTATTTTTATATAAAAAGAAATTCAGAAATATTAATTCTAATGTCACGGATTGAATACTTGTTGAGAAATCCCTGCAAAATATCGTCAAAAATTATCACAAAATATATACGACAAAAATTGTAGGAAAATAAATAAAAATCGTTTCTCTACAAATCTCGCAAAGTATTTATTTTAGAACAAATTAATATGAATAATCGAACGATAACAAATCACAAGAGTAAATGAGTTGTATTTTCAATAGAAACAATAATACAAAAAAAAAAAAATACATTGAATACGGTTACGTCTTAAATCACTTTAGTGATATTTACAAAAAAAATTAATTATTTTTATATTTTCAGATTAAAAATCTCAATGAAAATTATTTCGCGTGGATAAATAATAATACTTCGTATAGATTAATTACTTATTTCTCAGAGTTAAATTTTTAACAATTCAATTGTTGAAATGGTGCAATAAAAGCGTTTCTGGATCCTTGTTTATACGAATTTTTTTTTCAGTAGTTTAATCATAGGAATATGCATGTGAAAAAAGTTTAACAGGAATTTCCTGAAACACCTTATATATCTATATATCTATACACACACACACACAAAGTTCGTAAAACATGTCTGGTAAATGATACACGCTATCGATTCACTTTTTATTGGATATGGATAAATCCTTCTTTTCTCAACGAAATCGAAATATTCCGCATGGTGCAGCTACAACGAATTCCCTTAGCTTTCTAAACTCGATGAAGGAAAACGTAGTTTCGGAGGGATGGATATATTGGAGGTTATTTCAAGTACAGTTTACTTTGGATATAGGATTTTCTGTGTATCTAGTCAATACGAAGGACATCATTAAACGATGCTCACCTGGTTCAAAGTAAAGATTAGTTCCCAAGGTTTAGTCCGCTCGAATATTACGCAGGTGGATTATTCTAAAGCCAAAGAACTTCCTCTTCCATCATTTGTCTCTCTCTCTCTCTCTCTCTCTCTCTCTCTCTCTCTCTCTCTCTCTGGTTCTCCGATATGATCAAGTTTCGTACACACTGAACATATAGTAAACACAAACGTAGTATATTCGTCATTTGGCTTCAGGCTACGTACGAGAGAGAGAGAGAGAGAGAGAGAGAGAGAGAGAGAGAGAGAGAGAGAGAGAAAGAGGGAGAGAGAGAGAGAGAGAGAGCACAATCCTTTCGTTCTCATCTTACTCATAGCTCAGGCTACTATTTCCTCGTTAACCACGTTTCGAAATTCGATGTTTTCAATTTGACGATTCAAACCAGTAATACTCTGCGGAGCACCGATAGGAAGGTTTCGCGAACAGATATAAATAAATAAATGAAAAAAAAAAAGAAAAATGTTAGGAAAAAGAATGAAAGAGAAAAGGGAAGAAAAGAAAAGAAACTCTTGACTGGTGATGGAACGTAAACGATCTCATTAATGTCCCCACGTCTTTATAAATGTAAGACATTATACGTATACAATCGACGCAAGAAACGAAGGGAGACTCATGCGACTTCCATTTGTCGTTGACTTTGGCGTCGGCGTCGGCGTCGGCGTCGGCGTCAGCGTCGGCGTCGGAGTCGCCGTCGCCGTCGACTAAGGGCGTAGGCACTGCGTTCGTCTAGTTCCAACTACACATGCGACATCACAAAGAAATCAACGATACTATCTTCCTTTATTTTGTTTCGTTCTCTCTCTCTCTCTCTCTCTCTCTCTTTCCCTCTCTCTCTTTCTCTCTATCTATCTCTCTTTCTCTTTAAGTTACATGTATTTACACATGCAAAACCTTCCACGAAAGGCAAAGAGTCGTGCGAATAGAATAGAAATACTACATACCTGATCGTACGAGTTCGTGCAATGGCGGTGAAGTAGAAAGAGGGAAGAGGGAGGGAGTCTTCTTTTTATTGGCCATGCTTGGGAATCGCGTGCGTCGCGTCCGACATCGGCTCTAACGACGGCATTGGAGTAATTAAGTGATTATCTCGTTCGTGGCGTAGACAGTCGCTACACTCTCCCTTCTCACCCTTCTCATTCCTCTTTTCCTCCCCCCCCTCTAACTCTCTTTATCCCTCTCTCTTTCTCCACAATTTTCTACATTCTCTTTTACTCTTACACCAGCTTCGCTTGCCTCCAATAAAACCTACGTTTTTGTTACGGCCGTACGTGCTACGATCTTAACCCACGCGATACGTTCTCTCTTTCTCTCTCTCTCTCTCTCTCTCCCTCTCTCCCTCTCCCTCTTCCTCTCTCTCTCTCTCTCTCTCTCTATCTATTTTTCTTTCTCACTCACTCTTTTTACTTCTCTTCTTGTCTCCTTTTTACCCTTGTTTCCTTTGTGTCTTTCTTCCTTCCTTTTTTTACTTCCTTCTCTTTCTCCTCGCGCGTCTTATTCTCTTAAATTGGTGCTCCCTACAGATTCTAGATCTCTCCTTTCCCCTCCCTTTTCTTCTACGAATTCCTCCTATTTTCTTTTTTTTTTCTTTCTGTCTTTCGCTACTGTATTTCTTTTTTCCCCTTCTTCTTTTTCCTTTGATATTAGCGGTCTTTTTTTACAACTAATAAAGATAGCACTTTCTCGACGTTTAATATCACAAGTAAATTCAAGATTATATATATATATATATATATATATATATATATATATATATATATAAGAAAAGAAAAAATCCAATAACGTCTCCTACTTTTCCCCCACAAAATCTTTTAATAAATCTCGAACGAAGATAAGAATCCATAATGATACGTAAAAATCTTTAATGGAGCGAAACGTTAAAATGATTAGTACGTCGATTCTTATTAATATTCTGTTCTCAGTAAAAGTAATCGAAAATATTTCCGTATCCAATTTGCATCGTAATCGAACGTCGAGAAAGGAAACGAAACAGAACAAAGAAAGCGTGAAGAAACACGTTAATTTCCTTTGCCTAATATCTTGTCGATCTTTAATAATAGATCTCTCTCTCTCTCTCTCTCTCTCTCTCTCATTTTCTGTCTCTCTCTCCCATGCGTGCTACTATCACGCTGCTACCGATAGAGTCATCATAGCGAGGGGAAGGAAAAAAAAAATAAAGGAGATAAATATCAGTGTGCACGTCGATTTGGAAACGAGGAAAGGATCGAAGTAGGTGGAGCGAAAGGAAGAAGCGAACCGTTAACTCGGCCAAGTCCTAACCGACAATTTGATTACTAGACGATTGCAAGAGGGCAAATTAAGTTCAATAGCAGGGAGAAGAAGAGGTAGAGACGGCTGAAAGTTTTCACGAGAGGTAGAGGAAGACCGACACCCGAAATTATCTTTTCGTTTGTAGATAGTAAAAGAAAGAAAGAAAGAACGAGAGAAATAGAGAAAAAGAGAAAGAGAAAGAGAAAGAGAAATAGAACGAGAGAGAAACGAATAGGACGTCGATTCTTGGCGCCTTGGTAATACCTTAAAAGAGAACGAGGCGCCCTTCAAGGGCTCTCCCTTTTACTCTCTTATTCTGTCTCCTCTCTTACGTACAAAGGAAGAGCCACCTGCTTTTCCGAAGGCGTAACCACGAAGTAGAAGAGAAGATTCTCAAAGACTCGTTTTTCTCTCTTTATCTCCATCTCTCTCTCTCTCTCTCTCTCTCTCTCTCTTCTATTTTCTTCTTACTGTCAAAACAGATTTTCATGCTGATATCCTCCCCTCGCCCACTCCCTCTCCCCCTCCTTCCCCGACATAAGCGAAGTCGCAGACGAGATCACGAAGCAACGAAATGGAAATCCGCAAGAAAGTATATTTCGACGGAAAACCACGTAACACGACACGGTACGAATCGCACGAATAAATACCGCTACCTACTTACCATCTTATTTTAGAAACCGTACAGACAAAATAACCGTGAATGTCGTAAATACGATTTACGCAGACGCGAGATTCTAATAGTTCGTTTCTTATTTTCTTTCTTTCTGTTTATTCTTTTATTTACATTAGGAAGCATCCTCTTGACGTGACCAATATCTCTCGAAAATGAATCGACCATATAGTAAAAAAGAAAAAGCGAGCGAGCGATCGAGCGAGAGAGAGAGAGAGAGAGAGAGAGAGAGAGAGAGAGAGAGATGCTATAAAACAGAGAAAGAAAATTATATAGGCGATAAAAAGGAAAAAACGAAAAAAATTGCTAACTCGAGCAATCTCGTGGCCGATTACGATAACGAGCAGCTGACAAGTCATGGGCTAGATCTTGTTAGCACAACCGAAACATCAAACCCTAAATCCAAGTAGGGGAGCGTGAATCATTGAGCGCAAGTCCGATATGCTGCGTGTTCGTTCTCGAGAATATCCTTCCTGCGAAAATACACCGGTAGCTCGCCAGCGTGTACTTCCTTCCGATTTTGAGAAACTGGACAGCTTGGAGAACCCAGGAATAACAAGAGAGAGAGAGAGAGAGAGAGAGAGAGAGAGAGAGATGAAGAGGAGGAAGAGAGAGGAAAGAAAAGGAGACACTTGGTACGCCGACCATATGTCAAGAGAATCTTACGTAGGTACCCTCCTCGTATCTTATCTTTCGTTTATGGCCGCAAGCGTAATCCGAACGGAAGAAAAATGCGCACGAAATAAAATCCGGACCGGTTCCACTATACTTGCTTTCATCCTTCTCTCTCTCTCTCTCTCTCTCTCTCTCTCTCTCTCTCTCTTTCTATATATATATATCTTTCTTTCTTTCTGTCTGTCGTTCTCCCTAGCCACCCACCTTTTACATACGAGCTGAACGTTACGCGCTCGCGTTTTTAGCTTTTCAGACATCCCCCAACCGTGTTCGCTCATCCGTCCACATGAAACGTTATTAAAATTTCCCCCTTCTCTTTTCCACGTAGATAGATCCGACCTTCTTTTACTTAGCATACATTCTAACAACTTTCGAAGACTGACAAGGTTATTACTTTTAATCGTAGAAAAAGAATATATAATATTTATAGCGGAAAAGAGAAAGAAAGAAAAAAGTAAAAGTAAAGAAAAATATAATTTATCTTGCCGTCTTCATTTTGTTCCTCGACGACAAATTTAAATATGCTTACTTTGAGGATTTTTCTTTTTTTTCACCTTCCTCCTCTTCTTCCTCTTCTTGTTCTTCTTGTTCTTCTCTTTTTTCTCTTTTTTTTTTTTGAATATATAAATTATATTCGTAAAGCAACGGTACCTACCTGATAATTCTGTTTGGAAAGGATCCATTCGTAAAGATCATCCTTGTACCTTAATGTACTCTTTAATACGGTTGCGTTAGCAATCGTTTAGTTCCGGCTACGGGATTAACCGAGTACGAATTAAAAGGGTAAAGGAATCACGATTCGGTCCCGTGCACAAAAGACGCCGTAAGTCGAGCGTGATGTCATTCGATAACCCTAGTAGCTCGGTGTCCTTCTTCCCGGATCTCGTACTATTCTTTTACCCTTCTGTCCTTAACTATCTTCAGAATAAGGTAGGTGAAAAATCATATAGACAATTCGAACGTTATTACGATTCGCTCGAGGGAACGCGAATGGTTAAAAAAAAAAAGGAGAATGATTTAGGTCTGGCAGGACAGAAAATACAGCTGTGCCTATTAAGAAGCAGAAATACCCGAAGGATGTCTTTTCTTTTTTTTTTCCCCTATTTGATTTAATGTTTTTCCCTGTCACCGTCTCCATTATCCTCCTATTTTTCTCTTCGTGTCTTTTCCCCTTCACCTTGTTGTAAAACTCCTGATCTCCTTTCTTCATGAATTTTTTACAGAATGTTTTGCTCGTTTTCCTTTTTTCATTATATATATATATATATATATAGACACACACACACACACACACACACACACACACACACACCTATACCTACATATACATCACAATGCTCGGAATATAAACCAGTTCTAAATTCGATTTTCTCGTGGATGGACTCGGTGCACTTTCTTCTTGTGGTTGGAATTACTTTGTACTCGAACTATTCTCGGATAATAAATTCCATGACGTTTCGCCTTGATTTTTCTCAACATTCGATATATATATATATATATATATATATATATATATATATATCCCCCGCAGGAAGAATCAAAATCTCGATCGTTGATTTTAACTCGACGACATTAAACGAACCCATCGACGTGTTTCGAGCATGCTAGCAGGACAACCTGATTATCTCCTTGCTTGGTATTCCTAAGGGTGAATCGCGTGTCTGATTCGCAATGGAGAAAGTGTGTGTGTATGTGTGAGAGAGAGAGAGAGAAAGAAAAAAATAGGGTGAGGAGAAAGAGAACGAAAAAAAAGGTACGAGTCTCTACGTAGTGACTCGTTCCGCGAAGGGTCCTTCTTCTATTTTGATACCTACCGGTACACGCACAACAGACTGTCGCTCCAGATTAGGCTCTCTTCCCCCCCTACCCAATACTATTCGGGTTCTCTCCCTCGCGCTTTTATTTGTTAAGGGACAGTCTCAGTCGAGCAATCCATAGCAATCCACGTCCACGTCAAATGTCGCTCTGCGTTCGCTCTTTATTTACTTTCTCGTATTGCATTAGGATAGGTCTCCTGATCCCGTCTTTTATTTTGTTTGAATTAGGTCGTAAAGAAGATTACGTCTACGTACCGGCTTGCTTTCATGCTAAACCTTAATAGGACGAAGACGACCTATTATTATGACCGTTTATATTTAAAATCGGAAGAGATTGATATAAATAGGGAGAAGGAAGAAGAAGAAGAAGAAGGACGATAAATAGAGAGTGAGAAAGAGAGAGAAAGAGAGAAAACAACCTTTATTAGTTTTAAAAGAATAAATTATAAAAAAGGAGAATATAATGTCACGTTAATATTTAATAGGGTTTATTATTACTACTACGATTTACTAGGAATTATTATCACTAATGAACAACCTTGAATTTCTTTCATTTTTACATAAAGTATGCCGGGACAAGAAGAATTTGTATTATTTAATACAAACGAACGAGCATATCCGAAATACGACTTCGCTTATTTCCAAGAGAAACATCCCATCCCTAGTCACGAGCAGAGAGAGAGAGAGAGAGAGAGAGGACATCTCCGGTCTTTCTTTCTTTTCCCTTTCTTTTTACCTCGACTCGTTTCGACTCTGTGAACGTCGACCGAGTGCGACGGACCATAGAACTCGGTAAATGGAAATTATTATGAAAATTCTTCCGGCTTGGAGGAAGAAGAAGAAGAAGAAGAAGAAGAAGAAGACATCAGAGTTTTTCACTGAAATTCGAGTTTGGCTCCTGCTTCTACTCTTCATTCTCGTTGCATCGTGAAAAAAGCAGGGGAAAAACAACGACGACGATGACGACGATGATGAAGAAGAAGAAAAAGAAGAAGAAAAAGTAGTTTCAACGGAACATCGTATTTCTTTCTCTTCCTTTTCTTTGGAAAAACTGACATGTAAACCCTCGATCCTTGACACCAAACATAATCCGGACCGAGACACGTTACCCGTGTCTATCTAAGTAGGAAAAACGAAAGAAAGAAAGAAAGAGAGAGAAAGAAAGAGAGAGAGACAGAGAGAGAGAGAGAGAGAGAAGAATTCATTCGAAAATTTTTTTTTTAACTCCGAGGAGGTCAATCATGATACGTTTCGTCGCGTGTCGGGCTTCAAAAGAAAGCAGTTCAGTCCTTTCCAGATCGTATTAACACGTCCGCTACCGACATCGCATATCTGTGACGCACTGATTTCGATGGAGAGATCAACGTCACGTATTCGTGACGAAATCAATTTTTATCTTATCTCCGCATAAATAAATAAATAAATAAATAAAAGTCTGCAGTATATCTTGCAGAATTTTGAAAAAGAAATAAGAAAAAAAAAGTACGAAGCTATGGGCGAAATTTGTTCTCCGCGTGTTTACCTGACATCAGATAAGTGTTATCCACTTTTAACTAGTGTAAAGTATAACGAATAAGAAAAATTAATGAAAAGAGGAAGAAGTAAAAAGGAAAGAAAGATAAAAAAAACGAAACAGGAATTTTCATTGAATGTTATATGATTACTTGAGTATCTAACTTCTTTTAAAGCATTCGACTTTCTCGATTCGTCGTGTTCTCGGATACTCTTATTCCTTTCGATCGTATCAATCAACGATACGATTGAGTGCTACGTTCAATCCTACATAGACCAATACGTAAGAGAAAATTAGAAATATCCGGTTAACGGAAACTCGAATGCGTGCGGAGATACGTGCTCCTCGGCTCGATCCAGGAATTAACGTTCTACGCGTATACGTATCCGCACACCGGGTCTACGCGTCCCACTAATTCTCTTATATATACAGGGTGTTCGGAAATTCGTATATCCAGATTCCAGACCATACGAGGAAATGAAATTATTTGTTCGATACGGATTCACGAAGTCAACTGAAATTTCTATACGAAAGAAGACAAACAGTTCATAAAAATCTATTTTAATTATAAAGATAAATGCACTCGCCAGAAGATAATATCTTTAATCAATTTCAACTTAGCTTCCTACAAATTTTTTTTTTTTTTTTTTTAGAAATAATTATTGAAAAATATATTTTTCTTTAACGGTAATCCACTTCTATTGCTATACACGAATATGTGTGTGTGTGTTTGTGTGCGCGTAATTTCAATCGTTACAATTTAATTAATGTTTATTTTGTAGTCACCCTGTATATAAATTCGTACGTGGTGATGCACAGAGAATGAAAGCAACAAAAGAGGAGAGAAAGAAAGAAAAAAAAGAAAAAAGGAGCCGACGATTCGTCAATCGACTTTCTCTCTCTCTCTCTCTCTCTCTCTCTCTCTCTATCTCTCTATTTCTTTTTATCTTTATCTTTATCCTTTCGTTCTGCTTAAGGTTTGGCAACGGGTGTTCGTCGAATCGACCGTATCGTTCGATGCTACCGGCGTATGATTTAATTAAGCACAGTGGTGCCAGCGAAATTAGCAATTACCGGACGAGCCGACGTTCTTCGAATCCTTTCGAAATCGAAAGGAAATCTTTTGCATCTAGGGAGAAAGAAAGAGAGAAAGAGAGATAGAGATAGAGGGAGAGAAAGAGATAGAACGGAAATATATTAAGAAGGGAGGAAATTCGTTTCGTTCAATTTAGAGAGGGTTTCTTAATTAGTTACGTGAACGGCTTGTTTTGTTAAAAAAAAAAAAAAGAAAATGCAGACATTGTTGTCAAGTAGGATTTGGAGAGCTTCTTCGTGTAATGAGATAGGATGAAAAGAATAGAAATAGAACCCTTCGACCTGGAAACGACACTTCCATTGTTTCTATAAAGATGATGTTTCGGGGGTGTCAGATAGAAGTGCGTACAAGGGAGATGAGATGAGTGAAGAGAGGAGAGGAGAGGAGAGAAGAGAAGAGAAGAGAAGTGAAGAGAAGAGAAGAGAAGAGAAGAAGGAAGCTTCCATCTCCGTTAGACTCAATTCGATGATGGACGGATACAAGATAACTCGAGAATACCAAGTCACGTCGGTACTACAAACTAAAAGCCGTAATTCTGATATCGAGTTAAGCGACAAGAATTCGGATAACAATAAGTCGTCTACCGTCTTATACACCACAAATTTTCTTACCAGATCGATGAAAGGAAGTAATCACGGAAGTTAGATCCTTTTTTTAAACTAATCGAGACTTCGCTCTTTTTCCTTTTATACTCTTTATATATTTCCATTTGTATTTCTATTTCTACTTTTCTTTCTTATTTCTCTTTCTTTAAGAAATAAAAATAACAAAAAAATATAATAAAATCATATGAGAGACCGTAACGCGTTCTCGGATTATATATATATATATAATATCCCTTAGAGTAATGATGCAACGCGTATTATACTCTGTTAGGATTGACTACCGCTGTTTCCTATCTTATTCGATTTTTTTTTTTCATCGAAATCTCGTCGGTCATTTTTGAGGTTTCGGATAATTGCGAACGATCGATCGAGACCTAATGACCCGTCGGATTTATCGTAGATCGTAGAAATGTCGTTCCGAGGACATTTACCGTCGCCTTATAACGCTCGAGATAATTCTGAAGAAATTACGGGAAAGCAACGAGGATCATCGGTGTAAGCTGTAAATCAACCTCCCAAAACTCCCGATGGATTTATGAAGATACTCGGTCATTATTGGATAATGACATAATATATCATCGGAAATATTGCGAGGTAAAAAAGTTGAGAAATCGCCTGGAGATATAATAAAAAAAAGAAGTAGATGAAGAAGAAGAAGAAGGAGAGAGAGAGAGAGAGAGAGAGAGAGAGAGAGAGAGAGAGAGAGCAGTGTGTTAAGTTTTATGGTAGAAAATCGAATCACCTTGAAGCGGTCGAACCGGTCGTCCTTCGAGTCCTTACCATCGTTGTAGTCGAGTTTTCCTGGGATATTTGCCACTTGAGTACGACAGTATCATTGTTTGTTTGGAGTAACATAACAATAATTCTTTTCCTTTCAAAATTTGACATCTGTTTCTCTTTCTAATAATCCTTTCTGTGAAGGTCGTTGCAGTAGTGATGATCTTTAAAAAAAAATAAATAAATAACACTAAGTAGGTATGTATTTAAGTTAGCGCGTCTCACTTGTCAAAGGTAATACGAAAACAAATTGATCTAATAAATCATGGAATATCTTTAAAGAAAGAAAATCCTCTATTCGATTTCCCGAAATATCCGATCGAATTAATCAGAAGACAATCCGTAAGAATAGCACGATCTACAGTTTATAACCGATATAAGATGTTCGTTAGATTTCATTGAATCTTCTATTTGTACAAAAAATTCTTCTTCTTCTTCTTTTTACATATATAAGAAAACGAGGACAGAGCCGCTGAATACTCGTTTATAATACTTCAAACAAGAGTAAACTCGAAGGAATTTCATAATTTTCTTCAATCGCGAAATCGTCAAGAATGTTCGTGATCGCGAATTTCATTTTCAATGGAAAAAGTATATAATCTATCAAGAGGAATGTTATACTGGGTGGCCACTTAAAAGAACGAATGATATGAAACAAAAGTAACTTTTACAAACATTTTTTTTTTATTATTATTGCTGGACAATTATACATAGCCCCATTTTAATCTCCAAACGATGCTCTATATAATTTATAAAGATAAAGATAGAAAATAAGAAAGATTGAAGATGAACAAGTTATAACTTTTTCAAACCCTTCGGTCTTTCTCTTGTATTATAATGATAATATAATTAGATAAGAAAAGGAAAAAAAAGAAAGAAAGAAAATTAATAAAACGGAATGTAGAGAAAAAATACTAGATAAAAAAAAAAGAAAAGAGATCTTCTCTCTTTAATCGCGAATCATCCTATTAGAAGGATCCAAAACGTTCACGTTATAGGCCGGAACTTACAAAGAAAGAAATCCTTTCATAAATAAGGAAGTATTTATCTAGGAGGTGTCATAAAAGCGTTCACTCGAATGTCATGCTCGAGACATTGTTCACTTTCTAACAAGCATTTCTCTCTCTCTCTCTCTCTCTCTCTCTCTCTCTCTCTCTCTCTCTCTTTCTCTCTCTCTCTCTTTCTCTCTTTATCACACAAACTCTTCTTACTCGTCCTTCGTCTCACGATACAAAACGTTTCCCAGTTTCCTTCGTTCTTTTACCACTCCACAGTTTGTCCTCTTGCGAAGTCCACCTACGGAAAACACGTTTTTCTCTTTCTTCCTTTTCCCTTCAAACGGGAAGCGAGAAAAGCAACGATCTCGAAGGACGAAGCAGAGTACTTGTACGTTGAGCTAAAGCGAGAACCTTTTACCGAGCTAACAGTCGCATTGAATGGAGGAAGCCCAATTCCTTGGAGTTTCTTTTACGCGCTAGTGTGTATCCAACTGCGATATGTTTCACCTTCTTATATAAATAGGTACATATTTATTAGATACATACGTATCATCTTCAAGGTGACATAATTCCAATTGAGAACATGTCCCATGTGTTTTTCGTTAATCGGCGAACATTCTTAAGATATTGTTCGATATAATTATATCAGTAATATTGTGAAATATTTCCCTGTAAACGAAATCATATCCTTCGCATATATATCTTAATAAAATATAAACGAAAGAAAATAAAACCAATGTATTCGGTATCCTTAAAATACGTGAATTTCTTTCTTCTCAAAGGGACTTAAAAATTTTTCAATATCATTAGAAACAATCGAGAACGTTAAATGTTAAATTCTTGTTAAATTCTCTTAAACGTTAAATTCTCTTAAAATGTTGTCCAATCTTCGATGGTATTTCGATATTGTATCTCTATATCAAATGTACAACCATTCCGAAAGGATACGTTGTATATACAAAGACCTTCCACCGTTTTACTCTATCTCCGTCTTTCGATCGAGGATATGCGTACTTACGTATATATTACTTCTCGCAGCAACTCCAAAGTAGAAGGAGAAGAGAGAGAGAGAGAGAGAGAGAGAGAGAGAGAGAGAGAGAGAGAGAGAGAGAGAGAGAGAGAGAGAGAGAGAGAGAGAGAGAGAGAGAGAGAGAGACTTAGCAAACGTACCAAAGGGTGAAAGGATAAGAGATAAAAAGAGAGAGAGAGAGAAAGAGAGAGAGAGAAAGAGAGAGAGAGAAATAGACAGAAGAAACGAATCGAAAGAAGAAAGATGCTTATCCTCCGTGTGTATACGTGTATTTCCAGCGGTAGCAATGGGTCCTTTGTTCTAGCAGGTGCTTCCTTCCACTATGGGGCTCCTTTTCTTCTTCTCCTACTTCGAACCTTTTTTCTCTTACTGCTTTCACTCTTTTCTCTCTCTCAGACTTTCTCTCTCTCTCTCTCTCTCTCTCTATCTTTCTCCCTACGGTTTTCATCGATGCAGCGGAGAATTCTCTGGGCTCTTTCGTAGATATCCCGTATATTCAGGAAGAAATTAGTCTATCCAGATCCCACGATCGTATCGTTCTTTCCAATTATTCGAATTTAACTTTTCCCTTTTAAAGTCTTTTTATTACGAAAACTGTTTTTTATGTTTCTTCGACGATACCATCTCCGAACCCACGAATATTATTGACGTAATAATGAATTTTTTATTCTCTTTCTCTCGTTCCTTTCTTCTTCTCTCTGTTTTTAATATAGCTTATGATTATCAAATGATCATAGAGCGCTTCCTCCGAAGGGAATAGAACTCTTTCTCTCTCTCTCTCTCTCTCTCTCTCTCTCTCTCTCTCTCTCTCTCTCTCTCTCAAGAAGCGGTATCCATGGAATGACGGACAACACCGTAGGGATGGTAGGTTCGTGTACTCGGAGTTTGGAGCTGCCACAGGTCAACAACTGGCGTCGATGGAAAATTATGCGGCGCTAGATCCTTCGTGACGGTTTATAGGCGATGGAATGTATCACGAAATGGCGAAGGATCGCACGAAATGCGAGGAACTCGTGGAGAGTTACGAGGGCTACGCGATAAGAGAATCTCTCCTGTTTTCTCTCTCTCTCTCTCTCTCTCTCTCTCTCTCTCTTTCTCATTTTCACAGCCCCAAAAAAGTTCAAAAATATTCTCTCCCTAACATAAATGTTCGCCGATCGTTCAACTATGCTTTAATGATTTCATTTTACGAACAAATAGAACTTCCGCGTACGGGTAACTATTAAACTAATGCGGCTCATAATTATTTCAGCATTGATCGAAAAACAAATAAATAAAAAAGGAAATAAAATAAAAAATAATAAGAAGGAATAGCAAAACGATAAATAAGAATCAAACGAAAATGAGTCTAATATTATGATTGACCGCGTACATGCGTCGATAAGAAAGCGAGACAAAAATCTTTTATTTCGAAACGTCTGAAATACGAACGAAGCTAGAAATGAAAGATGAATGATGTCGTCGAAGGGTTGAAAGAAAATTTGTAGTATTCGTCTATTAAAAACAACATTCATGACAGATCATTGGTAATTAAAGGAGAAGTAGCGGGTGGTCAAGAAGATGAAGGGCAGAAAGTGAAGGAGAGAGGGAGAAAGAGAAAGAGAGGAAGGAAGGAAGGAAGGAAGGACGGACGTACTTTCTGGTTTGAAGTAGGGAGTTTCGGAGTATGGTCTGTGGAAAGGTCGAAGGAAGGGTTTGGTGTCGAGAGGTAGAAGAAAGACGGGAGCCGGCGGATCGTGGGAGAGGAAAGGTAGGAAGGTTCAAGCTGAGAACATAACGAGCGGCCGGCAGGTAATGAAGACCGTTCTATCTCCTCGCCACCGAGGCCGCACGGACGCCGCACAGACGCCGAGAATGAACGCCGTGAACCAACGCCGAATCCCAAAGGGCACACTCTCTTCCCCTTCCACACTTCTCTCGCATCCTTCCCCACTAATCCGTTTAATCTCGAGCTAATTAACGATCGTGAGCCCTTAATAATTCTTCGGCTTCCTCTCGTAGTCGAATTAAGCGAAGGAGTTCACGCATTTTCCGCATATTCCAACTGCGAGTTTCCACTTGCTGGCTGATGTTCCCTTCGAGTAATTTTCATACTTCCACAAGTTTACACTCGACGTGTTCCTCATGTAGATGAGGAGCCTTCGATATTTTTTTTCATTTCCTCCTATTTTTTTTTTTTTTTTTTTTTAATAGCGATCTTTCTATCAAATTTCAACGAGTAAAGTTGCACGTAATATGTATATTTGTGTGCGCGTGTGTGTGTATCTATATAGATATATAATAAATTGCGAGAAAGGAAATTCTTTGTGTTGCTCTAGCATTTATCGACTGTTTGGAACTGTGTATATATATATATATACACGCGCGCGCACATATATATACATATAGTTTTATATTGTCTTGTAAAACGATCGCGAGTTGCAGCTGCGAGATGTCTAACGATAAATGTAAATGAGACACGGCGGAAGAAAGCTCACGATACAGCGATAGAGTCTTCCGAAGAAATAGAGTATCATAAAGTTCGAATAACGCTCGAGATAATGGTAGAGATAATGAACGAGACAGGATAACGATCGACGATAAGGATCTGGACTGTTAGTAACGATTCTTTTAAAATCCATTTTTAATAATAATATACCTATCTCACTCGTTACAACTCATTGCGATAAGTGTACGAGAAATATTTTCGTATGAAATTCGAGTAACGTCGAACGAGATGGAAAACGAATGAGATAATAAATTGCGTTTTTTTTATCTGTGTAGACGGCGAAAGAGAGGGCGAGAGAGATGAGATGACTCGAGATAAGCTCGCGCTTTTCTTTTTTATATAAGTAAATCGCATCTCTGTATTAACTCTAGTGGAGGAAACAAAATTTAGCGGGCCTACCAGCATCAGTATGTATGCATGCATAGATACATAGATAGATAGATAGACGATGATGACAACGTTGACAACGACAACGACGACGAATACGACGACTACGACGAAAGAGGAGACCGTCGAGAGAGACCGTCAACGGTGGAATTTCAAAATAGAGGGCTTAGTCTCCTATACAGTCGTCTATGTGGACCCTTCGAAACTCCGACATGTTTGTCGAAGGACCCTCTCTCCAAATGTACTTCCTCCTGTTTGCACGGACTCTCCGTTGCGGCCTTTTATGTATATGCAAATATAAGAACTTGTAGCGATGTCCGCTAGAGTAGATATTCGATATCTCAGGAATAACAATATTATTCGGACGAGCGTAAAACGTTTCGAAGATATCCTGAGAAACGTTCGAGTTTTCCTGTATCTACGTGCGTTTCCTTGGTGTATTCGCGAACTGTACCATAAATTTTCCAAAATTCCTCCGAAATGTTCGTTTCGTTTTTATCCAAACGAAAAACGTTTCACAGAAAATATTTCGATTTCGTGGATTTTTCTCCGGGTTTGTAACGACGATGACGACAAACTTTCCGGAACGATATTTCCTATCTATTTTATGAATGATGAGTGTTAAAAATTGAACGCGATCGAAGAACGATTATATTTCAAAGGATAACTTCCTTCGTCTATTGCGAAAGCAAGCGAGAATTTGTGCGACTGATATCGTTTCTCGAAAGACGAGTTTGATACACACACACACACACACACACACACACACTACAATATATACAGACTATAAACAAGAATGAAATACGTCGGACTCCATTAAGTCGATATGTAATAGAGTATGTAATGTATGAGCGTGTATATATTCGTAATACTTTAAGAAAAACATCGCGTGCATTTTCTTCGTACTGTCAGGACTACTTGATTCATTAAATATCGTACGTATTATACGGCACCATACACGTATTATCTAAGAAAATTCTTCTCTCGTTGTAACAGACACGAATACGAAGTAACTACAAACGTCGCGGTCGTTCCTTTTAGTATTTTTCGAACAAGACACGTCGACAAAACAAAGAACTTTGAATTCATTATTATAAATCAACGATCAGAACTTGTTCTCCTCCTATCGTACTTATTATACGTATAGATGTTATTATTTACTACAAAATAAACAAAAAAAAAAAAAAATAAGAAAAAAAAGATCAGTAAAAATATCGTTTTTAAATCGAGCCCACGATCGTATCCAAAGCCCCATTTATCCGATGTTGCGTCGGAGTTTCGGATTGGCGAGACAAATGAATGATATGTAATCTGTAAAAAAAAAAAAGTAAATGAAAAAAAAAAAGCAAATAAAAAATATTGTCGCGTCGTATATATTCGCGGATAGAATTTACGGGGATAACGTAAATTGCGAAATCAAAAGCGCATGATCGAGGTGTAATAAGTGTTCGTCTGTGAAATGGATGAATTTATATTCTAGTAAGAGAAAATTGTAAATCGGAGAAAATTGCAGTAGGAAGATGAGAAAGAAATCGTTTCTCTCTTGGAGGAAGACATCGAGTGGAGTTAATGCAAAGGGAGTCTATAGGAGGGAACGAGAGAGCCGAGAGGAGAAGAAGGGAAGAGAAGAAACGACCTGGCGAGCAAACGAGCAGCATACCTGACCACCAATTATCCCCACATCTCACACAACTGTTCTTTGAGTCTCTCTCTCTCTTTCTTTCTTTCTCTTTCTCTCTTTTTCTTACTCTCTTTCTCTCTATCTATCTTTCTCGTTCTCTCTGTCTCTCTCGCTCGCTCTCTCTCTCTCTCTCTCTCTCTCTCTCTCTCCCCTTCCATTTCTCAGTTTTTAAAGGAATGAACTCCTCAACAAAACAGCGAGAGAGAGAGATAATTCAGATATCATCCCTTCGATCCCCATGAACGAGAATCGAGCTGCCCAAGGGCTCGCGTGCCAACTGACGGCTCCCAGAGCGAACCAGATTACAAACTGCCTATCGTGTGGGCCCGTCGACGAAAGGTGAAATAAAAGTAAAAAGAAAAAAAGAAAGAAGAAAGAGAATAAGGGACAGAGAAAAGAGGCTTTCGAAAAGGGAATAGATGATCCGTATATAGTACCGAGGGTGTAGAAGACGAGTGTGGAATTACGATTCGAAAATCTAAAGGGAGTCTCAAAATTTTGACAGTGTGAGTTCACAAATGGATCTATAATGGTATACTAATCGTGAGATTATCTGTAAGAGAGAGAGAGAGAGAGAGAGAGATGAGGGAGTATTAAAACTTGAGATTTTATTCTAGCGTAACAGATTTTAATAGGCAGTTTGATAAGACGGGGTAATTAAAATGAGGAAGGAAAGAAAAAAGTAAAAAAAAGGAACGACGTGTGAGGTGAAAAGGAAAAAAGAGAGACAGAGAAAGAGAGAGAGAGAGAGAGAGAGAGAGAGAGAGAGAGAGAGAGAGAAAGGGTACATACGTAAAGGATAAAAGTAAAGAGGTGAGAACGCTCTTCCTGTGGAGAGCGTGGCAACCCTTCGAACGGAGCTCTTGAGCGGAGCCACGCTGAGGGATTAAAGCGTTAAGAGCACCGATTACACTCACGACGAGGCGTGAAGCCTTGCGCCTGCTTATCGATCTCGGAAAGCTTTTTTCTTTCTTATTGTCCAGACGACGACGACGACGACGACGATGAAGACGACGACGACGACATTGAGGATGTGAGGACGAAAAAACGTCCTTCCTTGAAACACCTACAACACATACGAGAAAGGGCGAAAGAGAGAGAAGGAGAGAGAGAGAGAGAGAGAGAGAGAGAGAGGGAGAGAGAAAGCTCTTAGACATGGACGAATACTCTTCCAACACTTGAAGGTACAGAAATTTTCACGCTCGATCGAGTTCGATCGTCTTTTTCGTCGTCGTCAATCCTTGTTCTTATCGATGTCGTAGCGTTGTTGTCGTTGCGTAGTCGTTGTCGTTGTCGTTGTTATATACGTTCGTCGTTGTATTCACCAAGGTTTCCCTCGATCAATTTTTCAAATCGAAATCGATCGTTATCGAACTTTCATCCGTCGAGTCTTACATCAAACGAATCCGTCCTCCGTTTATTTTATATATATAATCCCGTAGAAAATGAATTCGAAATAACGTGCGAGATTAAATCCAGGCTAATTAGAAAAAATCGAATAAGTTATATCTTGATGAATAGCTCTCAGTTTGATGGATGCATTGCGCGTTAAAGGAATTAGAAAAGGAAACGAAGATGGAAGCGCACTACTCGTCATGCGATTCCTCGATTAGTTCACAGACAATCCCGAAGTTCTTCTCCTTTTCTCGTATTTTCTTTCACCCATTCTCCGTTATTTTCGCTGAAGGAAACAAGAATAAGATATTACTGCGTTCATAGTGAAAGAATACGTTTCCTTTCCCTGATCCATGAGAAAAAGAATTGTTTCCCGCTGCGTTACGAAAAGAACGAAAAGGAAACTCCTTTCAACATCCCAAAACGTCATCTCACGCGAGGTCGTCTTAATAAAGATTTGCATTTTCTTCCGGAAACGTATTGAGAGCCGACCTTGGGAAGGAAGACGTCATAACAAGAAATAGGAAGCGTGAACGTGTCGGCGAATCGATTACGACGGTTATTCGAAATGAACCGGAACGAGGATAGGTAAAGAAAAACCTAAGGTTAGAGTTTGGAAATTTTTTTTTTGTTTCCGAAATATCTTCCAACGACAGGCGTAACGAAGTTAACGGGAAAAAAATAATGTAACTTTTTCAGAACTCAAGAACATTGTTCTCGCTTTTCTACCTAGCCCTAACCAATTTCCCGCTGCGAGTGCTCATCGTCTTATTCGTATACCTCTTCTTATATCTCATTTCGTCTTTCTCTCTCTCTCTCTCTCTCTCTCTCTCTCTCTCTCTCTCTCTCTCTCCCTCTCTCTTGACAAACTGATGAATTTATGCTTTTACAAGTTCGACTCTGTTCGCAGGGGGTTAATTGCTGTCAGCGTGAACGAAACCAGTCGATTTCTACGAACAAAGATTTCCTCCAGACGCAAACCTGACGCTACTGGTCAGCTTACTCTTTCTTCTTCAGTTTTTTTCTTTTCCCATTTTCTTAGAAGAAACCTAACGATAATAATCGCCGGGTAACCGACGTTGGTTTCTTACGTTTGCTATCCATTTGATCTTTCGTCTTTCGCCATTCCTTCTCCTTCTCTAAAAATCTTCGTCCTTATTTCTTTCTTTCTTTCTTTATTTATTTATTCATTAAATCTCTTATCACATTATTATTTTCTTATTACATTAGATTTAATAGTAATGAATAGATATTTGTTTTTTTTTATTTATATATAATTGTAGAATAATCGATCGATCGAAGTATTAGTTTCCATTCTTTCTTTTCTTTTTTGTGGGGGGGGGGAAGATATTTTCTGACTTTGTTAGAAAAAGTCTATTGTAAATATTATCAATAAGCTATATCGATCAACTCAGTTCAATATGATTTTTAGTATTTGTAATAATCGAATTAATAGCAAAATTGAAAATGAAATATATATATATATATATATATGTTTTATCTTTAGTACATACTTAAGTACTTTACGTTACATTTCCTCGTAACTTTTCCATTTCAATTTTCACAATGTAATTCATACGAGTACATACGAAACCCGACGGATTTCAAATCCAATTGCGTCCGATTAACAAAGTCGTGCAAACTTCCTACTCGCAAAAGTCGTGTTGTTGTCTTTCGCAGCGACATTTCACTTTCTCACGAATACATCTAGACTAGTTGGATTTGTTGAGGAATAGCGCGATAAAGAGAGAAAGAAAGAAAATATTTTGAAAAATGCAACAGGACGAATTACAGGTTTGCCACAAAGCATAGATATACATACTCACATCCCCGGAGATCTTTCATCTCGTGCGTATGTAGATAGGTTCTTTTATATATTTCACCCGCACGTTTCTCACCATCGCAGTAAGTACTTAAATTTATAGTGCATAAGAATGTATATGCGTGAGTATGTGTGTGTCTGTCTGCCTGTATATGTAAAAGAGAGATAGAGAGAGAGAGAGAGAGAGAGAGAGAGAGTGAGAGAGAGAGAAATAGAGACGAGCTGAAAAGGATCTGAGAATATTTCGGTAAGAAATAATTTCTCTCGTCGTGTACACCCAACTTTTTCGACTTTATCGCCAAATCCACGTGAAATGTGACGTTAGCATTCTTCGAATTCCGTGTACCACATCGTAGCTTCTACCACGTTCTCCTCTTGTAAATATGTAATACTATATATATATATATATATATATATATATATATATATATATATATATATATATATATATATATATATATATAGTAATAGGTAAATACAGGTACATTCAAAAGGAAGGAAGAGCCACGACGTTCCGATGAAATTAACAACGATATACAATTAGCCGACCAAACGAAAAATTATCATCGAAAGCTTTGACGAAATTAAAATGAAATATCTATGAAGGGAACGACTAGTCTAACGAAATTGTATCAAAGGTATCACAAGTAATACTTGTCAGTTAAACGTCCCTTTAAGATATCTCATTGTTGATCGATTTCAGAGCATTTTATCTTTTGCATAGATTGTTTTTTCTTTTTTTAAAAGCGATAAATTTAGTATAGAAGCAGAGAGAGAGAGAGAGAGAGAGAGAGAGAGAGAGAGAGAGAGAGCGAGAGAGCAAATTAAGATAGGATCTAATTTCATTTATCTTCCTTTCGATATTTATTGCTGTCTCTCTCTCTCTCTCTCTCTCTCTCTCTCTCTCTCTCTTTCTCTCTTTTTCCTCCCTTCCACAGAACTCGATTTTTTCGTTATAGAATATCACGTGGGTCGTTATCGTTTCATTTTTATATATGTATATATACGCTGGTATATACGCGCGCACATGTGTGTCTGTGTTTGTGTATGTATGTATCTCGAGAGTTTCGATCAAAACGTTTTGATCTCGAGCGCGCCGAATACCACTGCCAGTGGAGTTCGCTGCTCCGTTGTCCGCTACAGCTGAACTAACCGAAAAATTAAAACAATCATAGGTCGCAACGTGATTCCCACCGAGATAAACTTTGCGCTGCTACTGATTGTGATAGTAACAACAAAAAATAACGCGTCATAATGGTCGCCAACAGGATCTTTTTATTAACGTTTCCATGTAGATATTCGACGTTTCTCTTCGAAGTGAAAAGAAAATTAAAAAAGAAAATAAAAAGAAAATATTACAAAAAGAAAAGTAAAAAGAAAAAATTGGATATATAAACTTAAACGTGTAGTGTCATACAAAGAAAATTTTTTATCGACAATCAAACGAGCGCTCGACGTATGTATGTATGTATGTATGTATGTATGTATGTATGTATGTATGTATGAAAATAAATGATAATCAAAATTGCGAATCGCGCGAGATATTTGTAAATCGAATTGATGAACGTTACGTACAAATATTTGCATTTTTCCAACATCGCGCTCCTTTTCTTCTTTTTCTTTAATTGGGCTAATTAATTTCCAACGTTTTAAATATTATAATAAATAAAGGACAAAGAAGAAGAAAAGGGAACAAGAAAAAACTGTCCGATACATTGTTATCCATCAATGGCTAATAATTTTTATAACGTTGTTATTTTCGATGAAATAACGTCTGAGTGATAAGTTAAAACTTTATAATATACCGTCTAACATACTCGCTAAGCATTTGTGGTATTATTATGAAATTATTTGTCAAATACATACGGTCGTCTGTGCTGTGGATGGACGAATGTAAATACGATAGAATGCCATAGGATCCCGACCATGGATCTTGTCTGATTCTGTTTGTACTTCTATAGCTCTTTCTTTCTTTTCTGTTTTCTCCCTCTCTCTCTCTCTCTCTCTCCCTCTCCCTCTCTTTTTTTGTCTCTTCTATTTCACCCCTTTCGTACTCCTGGTAAAGCGACGATCTCCCCAACCATCCACAGGTATTCGCAATTTTATTCCCGAGCGATAAATCATCGTCCACCTACGTATACGCAATTTCTTTTCGAATCGTAAATCAGTAAGCATCGCTTCCCATTCGTGTGTGTGAACGTCTGTACGACGATGAACGCAGGGGGTGAATCGAGAGGAAACGTCGATCTGTTCTATGAACCGTAAATCCATCCCCTGTATTTTAAACAAAATAATATTCATTTTCGAAAGTACAATATAATCCGTTGAAGTAAATATTATAAATGCATACGTAAATGTGTACATACATATATATAATATTAATCACACTATTTTTCATGACTTAATATCTATTATAAATAACTTCGTACGTCTCTGTCTATCTATACGATTTTTAAAATATAGTAAATTTTATGGTGGAGCCGAAAAATGAACTTTTCCGTGAATCAGCAGGTCTCTATCGTATTTTGAAAATATTGGATTTCCCGATGTTATTGAAGATCATGCGTTCACACGCACGAATTGTTTTTCGAAACGGACAGTCCATACTTATTTATACCAACTACAACATGTTTCATAGTTTAATATGTACCTATCTATATACCATGAGGAAAAATATTGAAATTTTATGATCGAAATAAAAAGTGGACTTTTTCATGAATCTGCAGGTCCATAATATTTGGAGAATATTGAATTTCATGTTGGTATTGAAAATTGCATTTTTATTTTTTTTATTCTATTTTTCTTTTTCCGGACAAAACGAATCGGATATACATTCTCTTTTCTCCTTTTTTTCCATAGTAACGTACTACAAAGTTCAATTAAGACCATTAATTTTTCTATTGAAATAAATAAATTGAGATTAAAAGTAATTTATTATGTTTAAATGATGAGACCAGACAACATTGATTACAATACAAGTTAAGTACATTCTCAAGTGTATTCCTTGGGAACATAACAGGACGATTTCTGGCACCTCTGTCGGCTACTTTTATCTTATCTAAGGAGTTATCGTAAGTACACGATCGCATCGTGAAACTCGTTCTATCGTCCTCTCTCTCTCTCTCTCTCTCCTCTCTCCCTCTGTTCCTTTTTCTCTTTTATACTATTCCACACTAACTCAGAGCAAGACCGAGCTCAAGAATGTCTCTCATGTTTATTTAAAAGCTCGTGCTCGTTCGTTGTAACGTGTGTTGGAGAACACAGTCGTCTGAAAATTAACCATGAGCACCGCCGACACTTTCCTTCTAACTCTCTCTCTCTCTCTCTCTCTCTCTCTCTCTCTCTCTCTCTCTCTCTTTCTCTCTCTCTCTCTCTCTCTTTCTCTCTCTCTCTCTCTCTCTCTCTCTCTCTCTCTCTCTTTCTCTCTCTCTCTCTCTCTCTTTCTCTCTCTCTCTCTCTCTCTCTCTCTCTCTCTCTCTCTCTCTCTCTCTCTCTCTCTCTCTCTCTTTCTTTCTTTTTCTTTCTGTCTCGATCTTTGCCCTTTTTATGGCAGGTACGATATCCTCTTTTCGTCCTAGAACGTGACGTCCATTTAGCCAGAAATCTTGTCTCTCGATAAAGTCTTTCGGCGTAATCTCCCCGCCGTCTGGCGGTCACTTTTCAAGGTTGATAGTATAAAATGTCGAAAAAAAAAATAAAAGAGAAAAAAATGAGAAAAAAGAAAAAAAAGGAACGGAAAATAGAAAAGTGGCGCGTGCAGGACATCATCGATTTCGAGTCGATCTGTTACGAACGTTAAATCTCTGACAATACGAGCAAAAAAAGAAAACAAAAAAAAATAAAAAAGATATCTATAGTTTCAGCGAAACGTTGAATAAATCGAATAAAAAGAGATACCTACGAATAGAGATCGAAAGAGTGATTTCCGTGTCGCTTTGACGCGTCGTTAAACGTCGCGACACCCAGTTGTCACGGCTTCGGCTTTATTGAGAAATCATTTAACCATTCTATATATATTATATATATATATATATATATATATATATATATATATATTACATATATTCTATGTAAATGTTTATACGATACGACGAACGTAAGGACTCAAGTACTTATGTATATTGTGATGTTCGATCCGTCATTAACGTCGAACGTTCGCTCATTCGATCCGACGAATTAATTTGCTCGACACCCGATAAATAGTCGTTTCATGACTTACTCTATCTCCCTACCTCCACCTCTACCTCCTCCCATTGAAGAAAAATATTTAACAATTTGTTTTCTCTACTTTTTCTCGCATCACACTTATCGGAAAAGTAATTAGTCGTCGGAATTAGGTTTTTGAAACTTTCAAATTGCTTCAGCCTCCTAAAGAAAAGTTTACATACGACGGTACGCATTGCATTAATTATTTGTTCGTTTGAACAAACTAATGTTTCGAACTTCGAACGATATAATTAGTTAAGCTTAGCCTCGTGCTAAAAGACGATTGATATAGACATATATTATTCGAAAACATTTCATAGGGACAGATGAACCTTGGAGCTTTCTAAACTAATACGTTGTTAGCTTAGTGTTTGTTTATAGTGTCGCAACATCGTGGACTCATATCATATGAAATATTTTCCACTGTGACCAATACGAAGAAAATTCACGTTGGTAAACTTGTGTGAGTACCTATCCCTCGAACATTTTTGACGATTATCGGGTAAATTATCGAAGGTCTAAAAATCGTCGAAAGATTAGTATACGTTTGCTCGACAATGACGCATCGCCTTTGCAAACAGAACTAATCGAAAGAAGGTCTTCGTTCCGAGAAAAAGTGACGAGATACTGTCGACGAGGGGACTACTTCAAAATTGAACATAGAAAAATTCTTTTAAAAATTATTCACTGAAAGGTACATAACTTTAACCTTAACGATTAGATATCTTTATTGTTATAATATGGTTTGATAAACGAGAATTTAGCGTGACAAATATGTTTGATGGAATTTCATACAATTGCATTTAGCGGGCAGTGCATTCATTCGAAATACCGTAAAATATATTTTAGTGTATTTTTAATCATTATTTCATGACAGTTATATGTATATATATATATTTTTTTTATACATGAAGAGAACAAATGCATTTAATTGTCTTTACTAATATTGCCAAATTTATCTTTTCTTTCAATTGTTTCACTTGTCTTTTAGCTCTTCTGTTTATAAAAACATCTGGACGGCTCAATTTTCATAGTATTTTGTACTCGAAAAACGTATCTCCAAAGTAGGTCTTCGTGTGAAGAAAGTCAAGAAGCGGTACGAAGTTCGTCACGTCTTTGGCCGAGGTGACGCTCGAGACAGTGGAGGTGAATGTTTAACAAACACTCTGGAAATTCGCTGCATCACCTTTTCAGAGTCCACCCTTCGGCAAAGCAGGTGCACTTGGAGCGCTTCCAAAAAAGCTGCCGAGCTGTTCTGTGCTCACGAGCGACAGCCATTCGCTCGTGAATGTTACGAGAAACGACGACGGGGCTTGTAACAGAAAAATTCGCGGGTAGTCTCGCGATCGAACACAAAATCGAATTCTCGTCATCCCTCGGGCATTTTCTCTTGCGTTTCGCAATCGTCCAAAAATCTTTTTTTTTTTTCAACTCTCTCGAGTTTCTATTTTTTTTTCTTTTTTCTTTTACACTTCACCGATCAATGATCTTTGGTAGAAATTTTGACGAACGGATTGCGAATATTTCCACAATAGGATTTTCGGATTGGGATTAGAATAAATAGAAAAGTAAAAATCGGGACGAACGTGATCAAATTAATTGCTTGGTAGCTTAATAATTTTACAAGAGGAACGGCCGTCGTTTTTTTTTTTTTTTTAATGAATCGACCATACTAGTAAGCTTAAATTGACCGACTAATTATAAATGAATCTCAAATGCGCTACTTCCATTAGTTGCTAAATAGAAGGAAACCCGATTTGAAAATTTGCTTTTTAATACGAACACGAGTGAAATCCCTTTTCTAATACGATTTTACATTGATAAAGGTTCTTCGTTTGAAGCGGATATAATAAGCGTTTAAAAGCCGGGATCATTGCACCGTGAAATTCATCAATAATGATCGGTGATGCAATTACAATGAACGTTAACAGACAAAATACGCCAGTATTAGCTTTTGCATCTCGCTGGTATCCAACGTAAAGATGAAAAAAGACAATATTAATGCTAAATGCAGCTCTTTTTTAATCATCTCCCGACGACAAAAAAAAAAGAAGAAAGAAAAAGAAATCAAGGAATCTCATAAAAATTTAAATTTTCTCCAACGAAATTGTCTTTGAAAGAGGCGAACGTCGTAGTTTAAAACGAACACATTGGAAGTCGTTATCAAAGTCGACTATTATTCCGATAGCATAATCATGCGCCATGACATACTTACGACAAAGATATCCACCCTCCCTAATGGACTTTTCTCCTTCCTACGATATACATTTCTATTCCTATCAGAACACCATTAAACAATGACCCGAATCCGTACCATATATTTTACTTTGCCACCAATCTAAGATAAAAAGTTTAAACTACATAGATCGAAATGGTAATTGAATCAAAATCCAAATTGACCACTTAAAGTTTTTTTTTTTAAGTATTAAACATCAATATAAACGAATTTATAGAACAGATGTTAAGAATGACAGTACGAATACAAAGAAAAGAGAGAAAGAAAGATAATAAGTCAAAAGTAGAGAATGGAGAATCTATTTCACAAACGTTGTCTACAATTGGAAACTCAAAGCCCCACGAGGTAAATACATACATACATGTGTATATAAATGGATCGATGAAGTAGGATAGAGAAGTCGAAGCTTCAAGCTCGAAGGAGAGGGGAGAGGGCTAATGCCGACGCTCCTACGCTAGTAAAGTTGGTGGCGGTAATGGAGAGTTGGTAGGGGTTGCTACCGTTTAATTAATTTTATCCACCGCACTCTGTCGATGAAACAGTAGGTATATACTATAAACCGTGACTTTCAACGCATTTTCGTGAACCATTGCACGCGAAGGTTCTCTTAGCTTATCGTCATATAGAAAATTATAAGAAAGAATGAGGAATAGGATGGGAAAATATTTGATTTAACCTTTAAAATGTTATTTTAAACGTATATAATATTTAATATAACTCATATTTCGTCATTCGTATAAATTTTCATAAACTCTTGCATATATATGTATATATGTATGTATGTACGTATGTATATGTATGTACGTATTTATAATAGTTTCTGCTGGTGAGTTTGATGAATAATTAATATCCTGATTGGTATGTAATTAGTTTGAAATTAGTTTGGAATAGGGAAGACCGTCGAGAAATACAGGAACTAACACTTTCAAACTTTACGTAAACAACAGTGTGACCGAGATTCACTCGTTTTTACTCTCGTTAGTCTTTAGTCTTTAGTTTCTCTCTTTCTCTCTCTCTCTCTCTCTCTTTTTCTCTTTTCTCTCCCGTCGGTCGCACGTCCTTGACCACATAATTAAGACGAATGAGATTGCCGTAGATCCAGTTAAGCAGACGAATTGGACGCAAGGGAGAGCAAATTGTAAGTCAATTACAATTCGATCGCGAGTACACTCCGTAGTACTTAAACGTTCACCGGAAAGAAAATTTCTTTTTTACTTTTCTGATTTTTTCTTTTCTTTCCTTTAATTTCCTTTTCTCGTCTTTTTTTTTTGTTTCGTTTCAATTCCGTCCGTCACGTCCATAATTTCTTAATTAATATTATTTGTATTATCGATAAAGTAAACACACAAATTAAATCGATCGATTTTGTTGTACGAAGGAACATTATTCAGTAAATCCGTGTACATTTTAACGGGGCAATCGACGATTGTTTTACTCAATAATTTAAACGTTATAAGCGAAACGTCGATAAATAAATCCTAAACCGCCCTTTTTTTCAATCGATATCGCCGAAACTCGAAATCATCGATTTGTACAAATTATCGAGAACGTGTTTCATGCGATCATTGCGGTAGGATAGATCGCCGAATGGGAATAATGAATTGCTCTGCGAGAAGTAATTAAACTTTGGGTATTCGTTGATAATTTATATACTACAACATGTGTTACGAAACAGCCGGGCATGAGAGAATATGCTCCGGGATATATTTTATACGATTGTCATTTCTTTTTTTTTCTGTTGTCAACGAAAAAGATATTTATCGTGTAATTAAGGGTATCGCTAACGTAATTAGTCGATCGCAAACCGCCTCGACGAGTTGGTGAATGTTCGAACGCACGTAATTATAGAAACTCGATGTATCGCAAACGTTCGAAAGAAAGAAAGAAAGAAGGAAGTAAGGAAAGAAAAAAAAAAGAAGAAAGTGAGAAAAAATGAAGAAAACGTTAACGGAAAAGTTTATACTTCCCTTTTACGATAAGAAAACGAATGTTTCGTTACTACTTTCTTTTAATTAAGTTTCAATGTTGCATGGAGAAGGGGAGAGGGGGATGAAGGGAGGGGGAAGGGTCGGCAATGAAGTACGAAAAACGAATCTTTCATTGATAATAAATAAAATTCTATTTCGATAAAAAATCGAATGAAGAAAATTCATTATCTTATTTCGCCGAGGACGGCGAATATAAACCTGGTTGGTTGTTGGAAAAATGAAATATTGAAAGTAAGGATAAATCAAAAGAAGATAGAATGTTTTCCTGTCGGCATACCATAGTTTATCTCTCGGCTGTCGTCGTATCGTTTAGAAAAACGTATACAGAAGCTCGCCGTACCTTTTTTGTTCGTCGTCAAGAGGAAAGGATTACCGCGCGTATTAACGCGAACGAGTTTAATGCGCGAGAGTCAAAGAAGAAAGACAAGCCGAAGGAGGAGACGGCTATCCACGGATGGACGGACGGACGGACGGACGAAGAAAAATCTTGTCCGGCGAGAAGATAGACGAGTAGGTAGGTAGGTAGGTAGGTAGGTAGGTAGGTGCACAGGTAGGCGAACATCGGGAAATATCGTTGCCAAGAGCAAGTTCTTTCGAGTTAGCATGACGACTGTCCGTCGTTCTGGAACAACCATTAAATCTTTTACATTTTTCATATTCTTATATCTCTGTATTTCTTAGGAAAAGAACTACGTCGTTATTCTCGTTGTTTCGCGAGAAATACATATTTCGACGTCAGTTTAAAAATATTGAGTCTTCGACTGTATTAGTTTCGTTCTACCATCAAAGATAGAAGGTAGAAAATATTTCGGTGAGAGAAAATGGAGATCGATCGGTATGTATGAAAATCCAGGCCAACCAACCGGTAGTAGGTACCTCGTTGAACGACTAATTAGAAGGAAGGAAGGAAGGAAGGAAGGAAGGAAGAAAGGAAGGAAGGAAGGAAAAGTTTGGAACGGTCGTTGCCTCGGAAAAGTCGATGCGATGGTTTGCTCATCCATTAAAATGCCCAAGAGAAACGCGACGTATCGCAACTTTGGTCGTTAAGCGGCCGGCGACGTGCGAGAGAAGGAAAATCACGCTTTCTCTCTCTCTCTCTCTCTCTCTCTCTCTCTCTCTCTCTCTTTCTCTCTCTTGCAGGAAACGCGCCACCAAGCAAATTTTTGTCTCCCTCTAAACGAGCGCGTAATTAGCCGTTGGATTTAGATGAGTGCACGTGTGCTTCGATATGTACTTACTATGTATGTACTATATACATATATATAGTACATACACACACGTATTTCCATATATAATGCACATATACACGCCAAAACATAGTTCGACTCGCATTTCGACATTCAGAATAATTAACAAGCTGCCTGTCTTGTTCCAAGATCGTTCTCTCGCACATTGGAATTCCACTCGACGTTCTTCCTTTTGATCTTAAAAAGAAAACTACTAGCCAGGAAGAATCTTGAACGGCGAGCAAATAGCGAGCATACGAAGTTCGTTGCACTCCTGCCATCGTTCGACCCACTTTCCACAAAATAGTTCTCTTCTTCTATCATGCGAAACTTCTTTTAAAATAATCGCCTAACAATTGGGAACGCAAGTTATACAGTCAATGGAACCCGCCTTTTTTTGTATTTAAGGGTTGCTCAGGAAAACTCTATCTCTTCCTTGCTTCTTTTATTTTTTTTTTTTTTTTAGTTCTTACAATATTTCATAACAAAGAACAGTTTATCCTATCGTTTAGGTATACACGTATATACGATCAATGTACACTGGGAAATGCGTTTAATGACCGAATAATCGTGAAACACATTCAATATTTGGATAGAAGAATTTTTTTAACGTATAAAAGTATACATTTATTTTCTATCAATAGAAAGTATAAATGAGTTTGTTTTCGATTATCGTCATTATCGATAG
>OU426999.1:7748530-7813530 GCA_911387935.1 Dolichovespula saxonica
TTTCGGTCTTTTAGCAACGGCGGGGGGTGCTAACTCGTACATACACCACGTAGGAGAGCTCGGTTGCCTCATCCTCCTCGACGTTATCGTTCGTTGTCTTTCTATGTATAATCGAGAAGTTTTGAAATTATTTCGAGGATTCTTTTGAAAGAAAAAAAAAAAAACAGAAAGAAAGAAAAGAAAAAAGTAGATTTTACTTCCATAATAGATTATCATCATAAAAAAATTCTAATGTAAAGAGAAATGTATTCAACGTTTTCTTCTTCTTTTTTCTCTTTTATCCTTTTTTTTTTATTCGATCAGAAAGTTTGGATTGATTAATAAAAAAAGATACGATAAAGGAAGAGAATAGGACGACTTAATTGAGTCGAGAATAAATTGCAGAATTACAATATATAAACTTTTTCATTCGAAAAATGAACAAACTTTTTTACTCTTTTCTTTTTTTTAATCTCTACATACACTTATATAATACGTATAATAGTTTAAATTTATATTGATATTTCTTTACCGTTTCCAGTTCCGTTTTATATTTAACTTGTCAAATAATTGTTATTACGCAATATTTACTCTCGTAAGTAGTTTTTGATTAAATTTTATTCTAACGTTATGCATCTTATCGTGTATTGCCGTATGAAGGTTGACCTTCGCCCGAAGCTACAACGATACACGTGTGTATATATAAATATAAATTTATATGATATTAATAATTCATATAATATTAGAAAATATAAATATAAATTTATATTTATATATTAAGAAATATAATATATTTATAATATTTTATTTATCAAATTATGGTATAAATATAAATATATATTTATTTCTTATTTATATATCTTCATTTTCTTTATCTGTTTTATATTTAACTTATCTAATAATTGTTACTACAGTTTCGCAAATAATTCTAGATTAAATTTTGTTCTAACGTTATGCGTCATATCCTACATCGCCGTATGGAGGTTGATCTGATCGTCCAACGTTACGACGATGTATGTACATATATGCGCATATAAATATAAATTTATATGATATTAATTCATATAATATTATTATAAAAAAAGAAATATTAATTTCCATCCATTAAATATATTTATTTAATAAAATTTAAGAAATATAAATATATACATTTCCTATAATAAATATATATATTTATATATATTTAGATAATAAATATATATATTTCCTTTATCCGTTTCGTATTTAACTCATTTAATAATTGTTATTACAAATGTTTCGCAAATAATTCTAGATAAAAAGTAGCGTTAAATTGTGTTCCAATGTTATGTGCATTATCGTATGAAGGTTGGATCTAATCGTTTGACAACGACAACGACGACACACGATGACAACGATGTATGTGTGTATGTATGTAAAAGGCAGGGTTCGTTTGGAGAGAGGGTATACCTAGAAGAGCGACAACGTGCCAAGAGCGGTAGGTTTCTGCCAACGACGCCGGAATTAGATATTGTTCTCAATGCGATCGTGCACGGAAGAAAAGCCTATCGTAAAGCCGACGATAATGATACGAGCGTTAGTACGCGATGCCGACGTGATAGCGATATATTTCCTCTTCCTGCCACGATACTTTTCTATTGCCGACAGGGAAGAGAGAGAGGGAGGAGGGGCTAGAGAGAGAGAGAGAGAGAGAGAGAGAGAGAGAGAGAGAGAGAGAGAGAGAGAGAGAGAGAGAGAGAATATTACCATGAAGGATGGGAACGCTGATTACCGTTATACCAAATTGCTTTCTACGAAATGAGAAGATTGTCTGGAGATAACGAGACAAATTATATATAGCTATATCTACTATTGATCGTTTCAACGATACTAATTGAAAGTGATTTATAATAATTTTTTGTAATTTTTTTGTGGTTTTCATTTGGTTTGTTTTTCTTTTTTTTTTTTTTTTTCTTTTCGAAGTGAATACCAAGCAAATAAGCGAAGTGATTTCTAATGGTTTTCTAATAAAATTTGTATTTTCTCTCTCTCTCTCTCTCTCTCTCTCTCTTTCTTTCTCTCTTTCTTTCTCTTCGAAATATTTCTATTCATTTTTAGTAGAGTAATAATTAATTATGTTTATTTGTATGTATGTGCTGTTATTATTATTATTATTATTATTTAACAATATCGAAGGTCAAAATTATTATTATAATCAAATTTTCGTACTATCGTATAACCAAATTCGTATGTGGAGAAAAGAAGAAAAAGTTTCGAAGAACTTTCCCCGTTAGTGTTGTTACGCCTGTGAAATTCGCGAGAAAGTTCGGATTTGAGAGGTTTACCTTAGCAAACAAGAAGAAACTATAGTCGAAGATCTCTTTATGAAATGAACGTAAAATCAAAATATAATAGTTTCCCTAGGAGAAGGTAAATGTTCTCAATCCAGTTAGATTCAAACTTGTTTCGCAAAAGCTTTTTGGACCGACCAACCGACCGACTATTCGAGAGAGACCAGACCAACCTAACTAACCAAAAATTTATTTAGATCGGTGAACCAAAAAGCAAGCTTTTCGTTTAGATAATCGTAAATGACTGGATAAATTCCTTGCCATTTCATGCATTTTATTTAATTTATTCTTTTTTCTTGTTACTCTTTTGTTCTTTTTGTATTTCTCTTTTATTATTTAGAAAAGCCTCGAGCGTTCTCGTGATATTATATTTTATGATTATATGTTTAAAAAGAGAAGCGATTTTGTCAAAGGGTAGATTCTCCTCGTCGATGCCTGGTGTTGCTGTACCCACGCGACTTTCGATCGAGTCGCAGAGCTTTTGAAAATATTTCTAGGACGCTTCAACGACACGATCGACTAATACTTGCTTCCTCTCTTCTTATTTAGCTCGATTCGACTTCCTGTAAAAAATATATTGAAATATCGTATTTGTATAACAAAAGAGAGAGAGAGTTCGGATGTAAAAATGGAAAAGTTCTTTTAAACTATCCGGATAGAATTTGAGCGAAATACGTAATTGAAAAAGGAATAAAAAAGAGAAAAGAAAAAAGAATAACCGAGTGAAATTTTCTCTGAGGATCTTTCTTCCTATGTCTTCTTTCGAAAAATGGAAAAAAGAATAATACATACGTGCGCGCACGCGTTCTTCTTCGGAAGTGATTTTTCGAGGAGAGAGAGAGAGAGAGAGAGAGAGAGAGAGAGAGAGAGAGAGAGAGAGAGAGAGAGAGAGAGAGAGAGAGAGAGAGAGAGAGAGAGAGAGAGAGAGAGAGAGAGAGAGAGGAAGCCGAGGAAAGTTTCCATCGATACCACGCGATATTAACGTTCCGCTACGATTTCTCGCGAGAAAAGTTTTCCTTTGACTCGCTTCGAAACGATCGATCGATGCACTCGGCACGCCTCTTCTTCCACTAGAAAATTCTCTGTCCTTCTCACTCCCTCTCTCTTTCTCTCTATTTCTCCCTCTCCCTCTCTCTCTCTTTCTCTCTTACGAAAAAGAGAGAAAGAAAAGAGAGATTTATATGGGTATACCGAAGAAGAAGAAGAAGAAGAAGAAGAAGCAGCAGCAGCAGCAGCAGCAGCAGAGCAGAGCAGCTTTCTAGTACAAAATTTACCGAGCGTTCTAAGTTAAAGAAAGACAAAGAGGGATGTAGGGTTTGCTCAGAAAAGCGCTGATTTATTTAATTAAAAATCGATATGACTTTTTTCCTTTTTCTTTTCTCCCTCCCTCCCTCCCTCCCTCCCTCTCTCTCTCTCTCTTTTTTCTTTCACTCTTTCAAGAACGATTTAAAAGAGAATGAGATTGAGAGATGGAAGCATTAAACAAGTTTTTCAACTATCGCGAGTTTGCTCGATTTATCGATTAATAGTTTCAGCAAACGTCGCTTTAAATTTCGAACTACCTTCGCCACGACGTACCTTAACACGCTGAGTCATTTTATTTAACCGAGCTCTCTCCGCGCTAAACGATAACCAACTACGACAAAGTTCACCCTGTCCTCGTCCATCCTTCTTCCTTCCTTCCTTCCTTCCTTCCTTTCTCGTTGTCCTCGTCGTTGCCGTCGTCGTCGTCTTTCGAACGAATCGGCTCTCGGTATATAATGTAGCTCATAAGCGTGTCTAGTTCCACAAATTTTTCCCGGACGGTGAACCAGAATTTAATCTTACGCAAGGAGAAGAAATCCGCATCGTCGACGTGCAAATTTCTTTTAAAATCTCCTGGATGAAAAACGAATTATATCTAAATCGTCCTCTCTCTTTGTCTCTTTCTTTTTTCTTTTTTTTTTTACCACATATCTCTTACGTGTTCAAATTTAAGGATTTAAAATAGAACTGAATGAAGAGAGAGAGAGAGAGAGAGAGAGAGAGAGAGAGAGAGAGAGAGAGAGAGAGAGAGAGAGAGAGAGAGAGAGCGAATTGTATAGAGGACAATTTAAAAAGAAGTTTTTAAGTCTACACAATATTATACATCGTAACATTTTAATATCATTTTTAATCGAGTGAAATTTCTTCAAAGCTAAGATTTATGCTATCCCATATAATTTTCTCTCCCGTAATTTGTATATTAATGGAATTCTCATATCTTCGATTAAATTCATTATAATTCTAAACATTAAATATTAATTGTTTGTCGTGCATAATATTGATTGGAAACTTCATGTTACTTTGATAATATTGATACGAGAAAAATAAACGAAGGCGATATATATTTGGGCTAGAAAAATATTTGAACAATGGTTCTTCTTTGAAATGTATGTTGCTTCCGGATTTGAACAGCAGATGGAGCCACGTGATACAATCGAAATTCAGGAATGAAGATTGATCGACGCGATTAATTTTGACCAGCGCGAGTCCCACGAAACAACTCCCCTCCGCTACTCTCGCCTCTCTTGAAATTCTATATAAATGATTTATTTTCCACTAACGAATAGCAAAAGATTTGATCGTTTTTAGTTATTTATTGTCACACCAAGTTAACTGGAACGGTCATATGCAGATGGTTCCTTTGTAATCTCAGCGTTTTGGTCATCGATACGAATTAAATAACGATTATCATCATTTAACGACGACTATTTCATTTATACTTTCGATATAAATACAATTGGATATCGTATTGAATATCGATATAAATTCGTTACAATCGATATGTTCGTCGTTGTGCAAATGCGAATATCAAATTATATTTGTTATCGGTGATTCTGACATTCTATTATATGATCTCTTAAAAAAGAAAAAGTAATTTATTTTCACGATACGTACCTGAATCGAAAAATTCTTTCTTGAATTTTTAACCGGTCGTTAACTTCCGGGAATCTTCTCCCGTTCAAATTCAAACCATGAAAGTAAATGGCGTCGACGGAACAATCTACCTTTCTGTCGAGAATTTTCTACTAAGGAAGGGTAACATATTCGATAACGAGGATTATACGAACGACGAATGTAACTACCACCACCAGCACTGATCCTGATACTTCGAATCGAGAAAATTCGAATAATTTATAAACACGACGACGCTGTCTCACTGGAGCCGCACAGTCGGCGGTTTCGTTTTACGCGCGTCCGTTATTTCGCGAGGAACACGATCGAACCAAGCTTACGCGATAACGTCGTCAGATGGCGGGTCGGTAATGGAAATTCGTAATGTGTATAAAACGTCAACAGTTCGATCGTTTCGAGTTTATTATTTCATTACCGAAAGATATTTTAAAAAGAAAAAATTTGATGAAAAATATTTTAGAACAGTGGTATTCCTAAACATTTTTGTTCATTAAATAATCGGAACATTTATCCAAAAAAAGACGCGGAATTATATAATTACATTGTATTTTTCAAACAACGAACAACCCTTTCTTCCCTGCTAGTCGGATCGACACTGATTCGTTCCGTACATCACGAAAAAAATAAAACCCTAACGAATGTGATGTCAAATCGTGTATATTACCCCTAACGTAAATAATATAAAATTTGACCGTTTCAATCCATAATTCAATCACCGTCATAATATCACACGAAACAGTTTGGGAATCAGCTGTTCTATAAAAACTACTAAGAAGTCGAGTTCTCCTTGTACGATACGCGTGTATACGAACGTGTTCTTTTATTTATTCAGCGTAAATTACGTTTTTTCAACCATTCCGAAATGACATTTTCAATTTTCGTTCTGACAATGTACTGGTAATTATTCGCTTTGATAATCACCATCGAAGAAACGATAATAAGTAAGTAAAAAGTAAGTTGTTCTTTTTGATTTATATATAAGTTTCAAAAGAGAAAGAAAATCGTCGAACTAGATTAGTAATAGCAAGAAATTGGGGGGTTCCTAGAAGACATTATTTCTTTGCTCACTTTTGAAAGGTGCATTTAAAGTTAGGACAAGAGCGGTACCAACGACGAACACTAATCGCAATGGACTTAACGAGCAATAAAGCAAGACCCGTACCGTCGTCGAGTTTCCTTTCTTTCTTTTGGGCCCTTTCTCTCTTTCGTTCTCTTCGAACGTCCTTTCATCGTAAACTCAGTTTAAGTGGATTCCCCACTGGCGTGCCGTTGCTCGAAGGCAACCAACCACCATTTCTTGGACCAACAGCAAAGAGGGTGGTGTGGTGTACCTGTTTCTAAGAATCTGCTTCTCTTCTTCCTCCCTCACCCTCCCACGCCTTCTTCCATACCCCTCTTTGCAAGCTTTTCCACACGAGGGTAGTCTCGGCTTAATAAAGCAGCCGGTGAGAAACGCGAAACACGTGCGTGCAAAACTTCTCCTTACGGGGGACTAGCTCCAAACCTCCTCCTCCTCTCACCCCATACCCGCCCTTCTCCCCTCTAGTCAGTTGGCTCTTCCATTCGGGAGTTCAAGGGTCTCATAGTGCTCTCCAAAGAAACTTATGATGACGACGTTGAAGAAGATGAGAGAGGAGGGGGAGGGAGAATCATGCTGACATTGTCCTTCTTCTCGTCGTTCAAGCTTCACCGATGACTTACTCTTTAGAGAAGCGAGTCATTCTCTATCGTCTATCTCCCTTTTGTTCCGACTAGAATTCTGTCTTATAATCTCATATAAATTTAATCGCTAAATTTTTAAATAGGATTATCCGCTTTTTCTTCTGTATACGTATAGCATTTTTATTTTTCATTGTTGGGGTTGAAGAGAGAAGGAGGGGGAGGGGAAGGGAGAATGTTCCTCCCCCAGAAAGCCACAATGATTCATAAAAGATTTAAAATCTTAAAGTTGTTGGGTATGTATATAAAAATGAAAGTTTAAAAAATGTATATTTATAAATGACGTTTCTTTCCTTTCCATACGGTGTCGAGAATGGGGAAGTACGCTCGGAGGTAGAGTTCCACGTCACGAAATAAATAGTTCAATCGTCCGAGTACATTTATTTATTTTTTTTTCCTCTTTTTTTCTTTTTTTTTCTTTCTTCATATTTATAAGTGACAACAAAGTCAAATTTCGTTTGAAACGTGATATCTCGTAGGGTATCGTTCTGCGAAAAGGGAGAAATAAATAGAGAGATAGGAACATTTTTCTCACGGTCCCATCTGCCTTCTTTTCCTTTACCAGGACACAACGTCCATACGTTTGAAAATCTCTCTCTCTCTCTCTCTCTCTCTTTCTCTCTATCTCTCTATCTTTATCTTTATCTTTCTTTCTTTTTCCTTCAAATTGAGGGAATACACGCGATGGAGGCTGTTTGTCTTTTCGTTGAAGGAGCCAACGAAACGATCCTTCTGCTTTTCGTACTACTCATCCACTCATCTCTCCCTAAAATACAAAGACTTCTTCGCCGTTCATCTCGCAGTTCACGAACGAGTACAACGGCCAAATGCGAAGACTATGATACAGAGAAAGACAGAGAGAAAGAGAGAGTAAGAGAGAAAGAGAATGAGAGAGAGAAGAGAGGAGGGTCTTCGTGGTTTATACCCACTTGCTGGCACGCGTTGGGATTTAGAAAGAACTTTCAAGTGTGTTTCCTGGGTTTAAAGTTACAAGGGATTGTAACATTGTCGCTAGTCTCTCTAAACTCGTTTTAAACACTTAATTAGATTTAACGTTGGAATAAGAAAATTAAACGATTTTATATTCACCCTTCAAATTTATAATACAAATGAGCAAACTATCTCGACGGATTATGTCTATAATATATATAACTATTTTTATAATATAAAATAATCTTTACAATTACAATATAATAAATTATATAATAGTACATACATATATAATAACATTATAATGATATGCATAACTTTATATTGGTAATTAAAATTTAATTATAAGGATATGTATATAAAGTTATATAATAAAGTTATATATATATATGTATATATATGTATGTATGTATGTATGTATATATATGGAACATAACTCAAATTAGAATTGATCCATCGTCGAGACGCAACTAATTACGATCTAACGCGAGAACGAAGTACTTTTCGTTCCTCTCTTTTCCTTTTCATTGGTGCGTGAAAACGTGCTCAAAGTCGAGGGACCTTTGGGAGAAAAGTTCGATCTATTCGCAAAGAGACGAAAAAGGAAGGAAGGAAGGAAGGAAGGAAGGAAGGAAAGAAAGAAAGAAAGAAGGGTGGAAGGAGGGAAGAGAGGCGGTATCTAAGGAGCAAAATGTCGAAATTCGACGGGGAGATCGCGATGTCGACGTCCTTTCATAATCTATCCGACGAGGGTGCGAACTTTGTTTCCGCGTTTGGTCACATTGAGAAAATGATGAAGGGAGTGAGAGGAAGAAAAGGAGTAGGAGGCGGTGAGGAAAATGAAGAGGAAGGAGAGAGTAGAGAGAAAAAGGAAAGACTTTCGCGAGACTTTCCAAGTCCTTTCCTTTTTCCATCCCCAAATCTATTCCAACGACCTTCGTCCTCGGTATTTTCGTCCCTCCTCCTTCTCCTTCTTCTCTTTCTACTCCTACTCCTCCTACTTCTCTTAGTTTTCTTCTTTCTCTTATTTCTTCTCCCTTTTCTCATCCTCATCCTCATCTTCATCCTCTTCTTCATCGTTACTTTCGACGAGGGCAACGCCTTCGAGGGGAAACTTACGATATCATTACCGGATGAGCTATCATTTCCAAGGCTGCGCGTGCAAGTGCCGTGACCGGTAAGGTAATCGAAACACGTGTGTGTTCGTATTATTATTACGGAGCAACGATGCCGGTTATTAGATGTAACTCGAGTCGAACTTTCGATGTGGTATATTATGTTAAGGGGAGGATACACAAGGAGTATTATTTTTTCTCTTTCTTTGTCTCCAAAATAAAAAAATAAAAAAATGAGAGAGTAAGAGTTCGTTGGAAATTTTAATCAGAATTGAATAATATAATTTTATTTAACGATATGCACATGTTTATCATCATTTGTCTCGATATACAATCGTAAATTAATGTGTGTGTATTTATGTATGTAAGTATGTATTTATGTGTGTATGCATGTATGTTTGTTTGTATGTATGTATGTATGTATGTATGTATGTATGTATGTATGTATGTATGTATGTATGTATTTTGTTTTCCACTTGTTTTTTTACGAACTTACTTGTACGCATATGTATGTCCATTTTACATACATTTTTACGTAATTTACTATCCTTAATTGAAAATCGTTGGAAAAACATTGTGAAATAATAATTTCCGTTAGAAAAAATAATTAAAATAAAAATAAATTCATAGAGCCATCTATAGTTCGATATATGTAGATCAATTATTCAATTTCGATTTTCTAATCAGCAAAATAATTCATTTTGATTGAAAGAACCGCGAGTTTGAAAATTCTTCCGTTTAACTTACATATGTCGGTCGTTTTAAAATTAATAAGTTTATTATTCAACGCGTCATCCTTTCTTTGGAGAGGGCCGCGAGTTAAATAGAAAGAGAGGATGGATGATGGTATATCGTTAGACGTAAAAATTATAGCGCGTAGGTGCCGGGCGTATTTTCCGATGGCACGTAGATTTACGGACCGTTAACTCCAACGAATTTATATACGCCTTCTTTTTCGCGAGACCGCTATTCGCGACCAGGCGGACTTTATTATTCGCTTCGCGCCTACGCTTCCCGTTCTCTCGCTAAACGTCGACCTTACCCTAAACTTTGAAATTATGACCGACCGATGTTATAAGCTATGACACGCGGGCTACCAGAAAAGAGAAAAGAAGGAGGTCGAGGAGGAGGAGGAAGAGAAGCAGGGGGGACTTTGCATGAAAAAGAAAAAGTACGTAAGTACGTAGAATAAATGTCCTGATTTTTTCCTGGGTTACGAAAAAACTTCACCGATCCGAAGTTGCGATCGTCTAGACGTTAAAAAAAAAAGAAAGAGAGAGAGAGAGAGAGAGAGAGAGAGAGAGAGAGAGAGAGAGAGAGAACAAAATTATTCATTTACGTTTTCTAACGTTATTCTTATACTCGAGACTATAAAAACAAAGAGGATATTAATATAGGCGCGATTTAATACATGATTATCGAGATAATTGATCATCCGATCTCCCTCAAATTTGCGGAATTTGATCCATAACATTCTTAAAGATATCTTTTATCATTCTTAAAGATAACATTTGAGAAGATTAAATATCTAATAATATTGAAGTCTTATATTGAGAGTATGGCGATGAATGTTACCGTATATTTTTTTTTTATCTAAACCAAGTTATGAATGGTATTAGATGAAGGTATTGGATTCGTGCAAAATTGCTTTGGTAGTCAAACTCGTTAAATTACATTCTCCGTTAATGTATTCCTTTCATTTTTCTATTTACAAACAATAAAACATACAGAGAGACAAAAATACATTGTCTTGGTTGCGATTTGAGGCTGCTTCGAAGAAATTGTTCTTCTTAGAAATGTTAAGTATTCTTAAAAATTTAAATAGTCATTTAACGATTAATGAAATCGGATTTGTCATATAACTTGTTCTTAACTTCTCGTATATCGAGCAGAGAAGTATCTTGACGATCGAATAAGAGAAAAGAAGATAAGATTGTGTGTGTGTGTGTGTGTGTGTGTGTGTGTCAAAAGATAAAAGATGAGGTCGGATATAGTAGAACGCAATCGTGCGCAATGGCGACCAAAAGCTCTCGGAATGTTGAAAAATGTTATAAGAGTGAGATCACCCTCTAGGGAATATCGACGAACGTAAAGGTTATTTCTGGATCACGAAAACTTTTAATAGCTTTCTGATAACTTATTGCTCGGGCTTATAAATAATTTTATATCTTGTGTATCTCGCACGGTCTTTCGATTCCTTCCACTATCTATCCTTATTTTTTTTTCCTTTCTTTCTTTCTTTCTTTTCCTTATTCTTTCTCTTTCTTTTGTTTTTTGTTTCTTTCAACTCTAAAACTAAGACACAATCATTTTCTCAACAAATAGGAAAGAGTATATAATAACAATTTGTTTTATAGTGATGAATATAAGTTATATGATATGTTGCAAACATTTGTGCGTTTCTATTCGGGCATAAATAAAATGATATATGAAATATAGTTATAATTTTTAAAATAGGTATTTGTTCAATCAAAAACATATTTTTAACAACTTGTCTTCGTATAATAAGCAGAACTAGTTTATTACCGTCACGATGATATTTATCTTTTTGACGGACGAATTCTGATATAACCGCATGGAATACTACAAAAATAACGAAGAAAAAAAATGAAATGAAGGAAAAAAAATAGAAAGAAAGAAGGAAAAAAAAAAACAAACTTAATAATTTTCGAGAAATATATAACTAGATTCTTTTCAGTCTCCTTTTTCTACCGTGAAAAATATTCAATTACGCGTCGGTGCATTAATAAACGAATGTACGGTTTTGCGGTTCGGCGTAAGATTAATGATACACGCGTGGCACAAATCCATAACGGTCTAGCAGTGACGGTACTCGTGGGTGAAAGTATTAAATTCAGCGGGTAGCTTTAATTAAATCGAGTCGCGTCTGCCTCTGGAAGTCGAACGAGCTTTGCGCGAAAGGAAGAAAGAGAGAATGAAAGAGGAAGTTAGAGAGAGAGAGAGAGAGAGAGAGAGAGAGAGAGAGAGAGGAGCGAGGGGAGAGAGAATTGGTATACCAAGAGAAAGTGAGAAAGAAAGGGTGAGTCGAGTATAAACTGGTGTGTACGGGTTATTAGAAGGCGGAGGAGAGTCACAGATATATCCCTTAACATTGGATACCGCGGGAATAATCGAAGATGGCAGATAGTAGTAACGTACCCTTTCAGTGTTGCCGCGTTATATAACCGCATCTCTCCGCACCCTACACAACACACTTCTACGTCCCATCTGGTATAGAGAACGTGTACGTGTAAATAATATGCAGCACTGCGTGCAAACCCTTGTGGGTGGTAATCATACAATCGTCCAATATCGTACTGGAGGAGTACATGCACGTTTTATCGACAATCTCATTCGATGAATTCTCATTTCGCCTATAGAGATGTTGGATAATATAATTACACGCGTGCGTGTGTGCGGTGGAAAGGTGGAGGGGGTTTACTTTGTTTATCCTTATTTCTTTTTTCGTTGTGATAATTGTCAAGGTCGTTAGTAATTCGAGAAGAGCAATTGTTTCTTCGATTTGTTTGAATAAAAATCGTGGTATTTTTGGAAAATTGTTAACGTAACGTTATTATTAATGCAATGAATGGAAACATGACAACATGTAAACATACGAGACCAGTTTGTACATGAGGTACATAGCAAAAACTACGTAACCGTATATTCTCGTTTTTTTCTTTCGTTATTTCTTTTTTTTTTTTTTTTTTGGTTTTTTTCCTTTTTTTCTGGCAGAGTATAACGAGCAGGTACGTAGAGCGAAAATCATAGAAAATAAAATGAAAGGATTTTTATTCAATGAACGATACGATAAGAGAAGAGTCGTTATCGGATCATACGTAATATAAAACGTAATCTCATCTCATTTTAACATTTCAGCATTAATTATAACGGAGTATTTTATTCGTCGATGTAACGATGTGTATTTGTAAATTTTTTTCTTTTTCTTTTCTTTTCTTTTCTTTTCTTTTTCTTTCTTTTTTTTCATTATACACAACGTAAACCTGTTACTTTATAATACTCTGTACGTATTTTTTCTTTTTTTTTTTTATTTCTAAGCAGAGTTTCGTTTATCCGTTTATCCCGTTTTCGTTTATCCGTTTATCCCGAGGTCGTTTCGTATTTGTTGCGTTAAATGTGAGAGCATCGTTACGGTACCATTTAAATTTAGATTTGTTAGATATTTCTCTCTCTCTCTCTCTCTTTCGCTCTCTCTTTTTGTTCCATAATATTTCATCCCCTTTGGAAATAAAAAATCCTGATTTTTCGTAAATTATAATAACATTCGTGAAAAAAGCGTCGAACATTATTTTACCCATTGTGTTTCCTACGGATTAACGACGAAGTTGTATCAATCGTTATACAGGCTGATCAAACAGTAAAAATTGGTATCATCAAAATGTAAATGAACACGGCCGATTGATTGCGCCTTTATTTTGAACGTTCTTATCGCGTCGGCGCAGTGTTTTACAAGCGGTTGCCTTACCAACGAGCATCCTTTTTTTATAGAGAATATTCAATTTTCAGGAAGGCAAAGTCGCGTCCGTGGGGTTTCTCTTCCTTCATTCGACGCGGACGACGTCTTAAAACCAGTAATCGTCTGTCCGCGTATGAAAAGCCTGCGAAGATGGTGAACGAGAGGGGAGGATTAACATAGAGACGAGCTCGAGCTTCGATCTTCGCCACGAGAGAATTATGTACGTCCCTCCTATTTGTGTCTTGTATATAATATATTTTACTCAGGTACATACATCCTCTCTACATTGTAGTTTGCGTGAAAAGAAAAATGAAGAAGAAGAAAAAAGCAAAAAAAGATATTGAAAAACATATTAGGTTGCTTTAAAAAATATATATGAAATTCCATCGTTCTGATATAAAAGTTAGATTATTATTTATATTTATTAACGCAAAAATAATTTAATTATACTTATATTGTATAAACGAAAAGGGGGGGGGGGAGGGGAGAAAGAAAATCGATAGAGTTAGTAGTAGTAAGATTTAGATATGAAAGTATAGTTGAGGTATAACTACCGTTATATTCTACGTTAAATATCTCGAAAGAACTTTATTTTATTAAAAAAAAAAGACTCGTTCCTTTATCGAATTCTCAGAAATATTTCATGTAAGGTTGAAATACGGTAATCGCGTAAAAGCTTAATCGAATAAATCTTCGAGGACGACAAAGGATATCCTTGCCTGCGATTTTCCGTAACGGCAGTAAGGTTCGCGGGTTTTTGAAATGGAGAAAACGTCGCAGCTGTCGGAAGGACAAACGAGAGAGGGGGGGAGAAAGAGAGTTAAATTTTTCGATACGCTTTCGAGTATATCGAATTGTGCGGAAATTTTAAAAAAGAAACCTTTAGCTTCGTCGTGTGCAGTTTTACGACAATAACAAAAGGTCAAGAAAGAGATAGATAGATGGATAGATGGATAGATAGAGAGTGAGAGAGAGAGAGAGAGAGAGAGAGCGAGGGAGGGAGAGAGAGGGAGGAAAAAGAATATATGGATCGAAGAGCTTCTCGCGATGGCGGTGGGCTTTGTCATCGGTCAACCGTTTCGGAAAAGGGCCATCCGTGTCGGCACGTTGGAACGAGAGGGTGACAAATCGATTTGAACGTCTTAACACGTCCTTTTTTATTGTTCCTCCTCCTATTCGAAGTAGAATTTCTTTTGGTTCACCGAAAAAGTAGGAAAAATCGTCTTTGGATATGTACACCAACTTATCGTCCGAAACAAATTTACAGGATTTTCTTTCCGTACAAATTTCGGCTGTAGAGGAGGGAAGTGAAAGATCGAACGGATCGTTTCGGTCCTTCGATTCTCTCTCTCTCTCTCTCTCTCTCTCTCTCTCTCCTCTCTCTCTCTTATTCTCCTTCGATTCTCTCCCTCTCTCTTGCTTTCTCTCTTTCGATTCTCTCTCGCTTTCTCTCTTTTGATCCTGCCTGTTGCGGTCCTCCCTTTTGTGTGAATGGTAAAAATGGAAAGGGAGAGCTACGAACGGAGGAGAACAAAATCGTACTCGATGAGAAAGGAAAATGGTATTTTCGTAACAAGCTTGCTGAAACGGCCGAGTTGCCGGAACGCACACCGGCCAACGGGTGTACGCAATTACCGAGAACGATATTTGTTTTATTAAGTCGACAAATGTACGGTTTCGAACGTAATGGACTTCTCCTGGAGGTCTCCCGCGGTTCATCGATTTTGAAAAATATCGAGGTCGCGCTGTGGTCGCTTCGAGCGATTGACGTATACAATGTGTATATGGTATTTATATGTACATACGTAGTATACCTATATATATATATATATATATATATATATATATATATATATTCCATAGTTCGTAATAGCAAATACGTATGCGCGTATACGTACCTATATGCGTGGTGTGTGTGTGTGTGTGTGTGTGTGTGTGTGTGTGTGTGTGTGTGTGTGTGTGTGTGTGTGTGTAAGTTTGTATGTATGTATATATATAAATAGACCACCATCCAAAACAAAACAGTTTCGTCCCACGATTAAGTTCCTTCGGTTATATATTACTTCTTATATAAACAAAGTAATGGATAACAAATATGAGTTACCCTTCTACGTGTGTTTATGTCATTATTAAACTTTTTATTTTTCTACAACGGCATTGCGCTGAATACAAAATCAAGATGAATCTTACTCTAACCTGCAACAAAAAATATGATGTCTCTAAAACTTTTTTTTATCGAACGATCGCGCTTGATCTTTCCTCGTTGAAAATGTTAAAGAAAATAAAGATCTTTACGGATACCCGATCGATTGCGGATAACCGACGACTTTACGTTATGGATGAATATTATTTTTTTAGTAACGTTTGGAACTTGTTGTTTTGTCGCCAAACGATTTCCCTAAAAGTTTGATCGCGGCAGAGTAGCAAGCACCGTGTCGCTTCTCGGTTTTACGACTCGCGCTTTTCTCTTCTCTTTTTTTCTCCGTCTTTTTCTCTATTCCTCCCCTTTTCTCTCTCTCTCTCTCTCTTTCTCTCTCTCGCGCTATGTCGTTCCGTTCTATCTCTATACCATTCGACCCCTTTCCGCAGGCAGCAGAACGCCAAAGTGCCGTTCGTGCGTGATCGTATCAGTGCCGATTGCATTACCGTACTGCAGTCTGTTTGCAAACTGCAGTAATAACCTCGGCGCTCGCGTATTAGCTGCATTATACAGCATGCACCGGTGCGTTCATCGAAGTATCGTACATCTCTTTCCCTTCCTTCCTTCCTTTTGACCCCTCGAGTCCTTCTCCCTTCCTCTCTACTAACATCGTTGAATCCTTTCATTGCAAGAGAATATTGACGAGAGAGTGAGCGATCATGGATTACCGAGGGAGATCTTTTCTCTCTCTCTCTCTCTCTCTCTCTCCCTCCTTTTTCTTTTTTTTTTTTACTCCGAGATTATTCTCCAAGAAACTTTGAAACTCTCGATTATCGACGACCGCGAGTTTTTTCGCTCGAAAAATATTCAGGGACTCAAAACCATTTCCCTCTATCTCTTTCCCTCATATTTTTGTTTTTTCTCTTTAAACGTTACCGATTAACCCTTTACAACGTGATGGAAAAAAAATTCACAAGTTTACCCGATATGATCATTAAAACTATCTCAAACTCGGGTATTGGATTGAAAAATTTAGCGTTTCATTTTATATAGAATATACTTATTTAATAAGCATTATAAGTCCGTTGTACTATTAAACATTTCTTTTCTATGGAAAAGTACGCGTCGTGAAGCGTTAAACGTCGTGATAAGAATACAAAATAAAAGTAAATAAGATAAGAAAAAAAAGAAAAAAATAAAGAGAAGAATAGGAAAAGAAGAAGAAAAGAAAGAAAGAAAAAGAAAAAAGAAGAAATTTGAAGCTAATAGTTAAATAGCGTACAAGTAGGAGAAAGAAGTGGAGTAGGAGGAGGGACTTTACGGTTCGTTGCGTGTCACTGCAGTGGAAACGCTGGCGTTGCTCGTAACGCGAAAAAGGAGGAGGAGGAGGAGGAATAAGAGAGAGAGAGAGAGAGAGAGAGAGAGAGAGAGAGAGAGAGGATATGTACGCACGTACACCTCGCTCAAATCCCAGCAGTTATAATTTCGTTGTCTTTTGAATTTATCTCCCGCAGGCTCTCAGCCTCAACGTTTTTCCTTTTTCAAATGGTGGGTGTAAGCAATGTTTAACGAGTACGCTGAGCGAGATATAAAAAGAGAGAGGGGGAGGAGAAATGAAGAAACAAAAACGTGGCAAAAAGAGAGAAATACAAGAGAGGAAAAAGAAAAGGACGAAGGAGAAGAAGAAGAGAAAAGACGAAAAGAAGGAAAAGGAAGAGGGGAAACAAAGAGCCGCGAGAAACAAAATTATTCATATAGAGGGCGCCTTGCCGGAGGGATAATATTTTGAATGTTTCGTTTTATAGACCACATAGCTAATTTTACATATTTACGGATTTAACATCATGAAGAAGTAAAATGAGAAAGAGTAGATAGGGAGGGGATGGTGATGATGATAATGATGGTGATGGTGATAGTAGGGATGTACTTATTGTTAATAATCGTTCGTTTCAATCGTCCAAATTATATTAAGTCACTCTGTACTTCTTTTTTCCCCCCTTCTCGTTGACTTTTCGCGTCGATTACAAAAAGTGATCCTCGAAATTGATCGAATTTTTGTCTTCCTTCTCATTTCCTTTCCTCCATGGCTCTTTCAATAACCCGAGCGTTGGATAAAAAAGGAGAGAAGAGGATAAGAGAGGAGATGATAACTCTTCGCAGTAGAAAATGAATTAATAATCGCAATATATGTTCTTTCAGTGTTTTCTCCACGTCATACCGTGACTTGTAGTTAATGATTAATCAAAGTATATCTTTGTTAACCAACGAAAAGGAGAAGAGGTTGAGGAGGGGACGGAAAAATGTTCCGCTTATTTTTGCGTTTCTTCTTCTTCTTCTCTCTTCTTCTTTCTATCTTTTTAAATCTATCCATCTGTCCTTCTATTTTCATTCACACTATCTTTTTCTATTCTCTCATTGTTTTTTTTTTTTGAACTTAACATTCCTTTATCAAATTCTGTAATTATTATTGGCCGGTAAAAACCCACACGTGTTTATCGTTAAGAGAATTTCGTAGGGAAAGACTGTTGTTGCTTTTTCTTTCTTTTTTTTCACCGACTTTCGAAAGAGCTAATCTTTTCCTTTTATCCGAGATTAAGCACGGGAAATACGCGAAATATTTTATGGGTGGGGGAAGGATATACTTCGTGGCTTTAACAGAGCGGAAGAAGTTTCGGATATTTAAGGAACCTCTCTAAAGTTGCGCTCTCTTTCTCTCTTACCCCCCTCTCTCTCTCTCTCTCTCTCTCTCTCACTCTCTCATTGAGAAAAGGAAGAAATCCAGCGAAACATTTCGCAGTATATACATACATACGTAGGTATGTACATATGCAATGCCAATGTTTCTCGAATAGCGGAGAGCACAAATTCTGATTATTCTACATATCCCAAAAGGGTAACCTACATGTCTCAAGATTATGCGAATTGTTAAATTCGTTGAAATTTGTTTCAGAACTTACGTCAATAAGAATAAAAATCGGTAAGAATTAAGGATAGGAAGAAGAATAGAAAAGTCATTCAGGATTATTTTAACTATTCGAGTAAAAAAAAAAAAAATGTCGTTAATTCTACAGTAATCGGATTTTCTGTTTCTGTTGATCTTTTCATCCAATTTAATCTTATTTATCTTCTTCCTCCCCACCTCTCCATCTCTCTCTCTCTCTCTCTCTCTCTCTCTCTCTCTCTCTTTCTCTCTCTCTTTCTTCTTTTTGTCCACTTCATTCCTCGTACGAAAGTACGGAAGATTCTCGATGTGCGGTAATAAGCGTGCCAACATAAGGACAAGCCAACTGGTATCTTGAAGGGAGTGAAATAATTAGCCCGCGAGTGGAATTTCGGTTGATGACCGCTCGAAAGAGGAGGATTAGTGCAAAGCGAATGATCGTGGGAGAGGAAAAAAAGAAAGAAAGAGAGAGGAAGGGAGGGAGAAAATTTCGGAGAAGTAATAGGGAGAAAGATAGAGAAAAAGAGAGACAGAGAGAGAGAGAGAGAGAGAGAGAGAGAGAGAGAGAGTTTCGGAGAAGTAATAGAGAGAGAGAGAGAGAGAGAGAGAGAGAGAGAGAGAGAGAGAAGACGTAACTTTTCGGAGGTTTTGAGCAGCGTTCGAGGTTAGTTCGAGCTAATCTGATTACTTAACGTCGGAACTTAAGAGCGGCAGAACGCGTCTATGGTGCGAGAGAGAGAGAGAGAGAGAGAGAGAGAGAGAGAGAGAGAGCAAGACAGAGGCGGGGAGGTTGTAGGGGAGGAGGGAAGTTTCCCTTAGGATTAAAATGACTTAATTTAAACTTCGTCCCTTCGTCGCGAACGGCCGTATAAAACGACAATCTACTGATTTTCAAAGCCACTTTGAAGGGACCAGGGGCCCGCATTTAACGAGAGCTAATTCGATGTCCCGCGAGCGTGTGCAATATAAAAGCGGAAAGTGCCATCTGTATGTACTTTCTTTCTCCTCTCTACTCTCTCTCTCTCTTTCTCTCTTTCTCTCTTTTTCTCTATTTCTCTATTTTTCTCTATCATCCATTGAAGATATTTCCTTTAGAGAAATCGAACGAACGTGTTTAATTCTTGAATATCTAAGGAAGAGAAAACCGTAAGAAATCGATTTTTTTTTTTTTTTTTTTTTTTTTAATGAATATTACGAAATATTTCTTGTTTTTTATATATTATTGTTTCAAATTCCGAATTATTATTTTTTTTTTTAATATTTCGATCAAGTTACAGTTTTAGGATAAATAAAATTATATTTGACATCATATAAAAATAACAAAATGGTGGAACAATGATCGAGCATAGAATTCCGCATAGGATGAAAGAGTATTTTATAGAAAAACGGAGGAAGAAGCGGCGTCCATTGCGAGAAGAAATTCCAGAGAGGATTGCTCTCTCTCTCTCTCTCTTTATTTCTTTCTCTCTCTCTCTCTCTCTCTCTCTCTCTCTTTCTTTCCCCTTCCCTCTCTCTTTCTCTCTCATTGTACCATTGCCGCGATAGGACGCACGTTATGAAATTTCTTTACTTCTTTAAATCCCATTCCGTTTCATTGTATTTCCGATCAAGCAAGCCCTCTTCTAGGTTTCGACCCTCTCTCCCTTTTCTTCATCGCTGTCTTTCTTATTTATCCTTTTTCATCTACCAAACTGACGATAGACATGGACGAGGCGCAACGAATGTCACGTTTCAGCGTTTACAAGATATCACGTCGAAGGATCATATATAGTAATCTTAACGAATTTTATATCTTTTCTGTGCTGTCTTCATAAGGGCTGACGATATATATATATATATCTACAGAAATCGTTTATATCGTGTAACGTAAAATTTAATGAACAGTATGTAGTAACTACATGAAAAATGAATGATTTGAAATCGAACGAATTATTTATTTCGTATCGTCGAACGTATTTCGATAACGATCAATTCTATTTCACCTACGGCGAGTATTATTAATTATATACGTATACTAATTATTATTACTAATAGAAATTATTAATTCAATAATTAAATCAATAATAAAATCGTTCGATATGCGAGAACTCGTCTCGTTATTGTCAAAAATAACCGTATATTAATTATCATGCAAATGTTTCATGGGAGATGTCTAATAAATCGTGAAGAAGTCGAAGAGAGAAAAAGAGAGAGAGAGAGAGAGAGAGAGAGAGAGAGAGAGAGAGAGAGAGAGAGAGAATAATTCCCAGGACACTTTAGTCCAGCGTGCGAGATAAAAATTTCGCGACACGTATAACCCATTAGCCCCAGCGCGAATCGAATTAGCAAAGGCGTCTCGCTAAACTCACACGAGTAGTAGAAAAGGAGAATTGTGGGGGTCGTTGAGAACAGAGCGGCTAACAGCAGAGACACATGCACGAACGAACGATGGAAGGAAGGAAGGAAGGAAGGAAGGCAAGGCGTTGCATTGTTGGCATTTTCATAATGAAATTACGAGTCGCGTCAGCTACTCTTGTCCAAGGACGACACACGGACGTCGCGTATCAACTCACGTGCTCTTAACCTGTCACTCTTTCCCACGAAAAGGACGACGTATGAATCTCGAGATAGAGATAGAGAAAAAGAAAAAAAAAGTGAAAGAGATATGAGAGAGAACGCGTGATTTCGCTCGAATTTTGCAAACGTAGGTGAACCTGGTACCACCTGGTTCCGAGAATAGCGAATGAAACGGAGACATCTCGGTTCCTTTTTCGCTTTTCTCTCGAATCCATTTTTTTTCTTTTTCTTTTTTTCCTTTTCTTTTTATTTTTTCTTCTTTGTAGACGTCCCTATACGCTCATAACGCTTAATCAGCCAAATTTTCAAACCACCCAACGCTGTTTCTCGCGATAAAGTCCTCCTTCCTAACGTTCGTGTCACGCACGCGCCAAAATTTCGTGACCGGCTCACGTATGCTCGAATTACAAAACATCTCTCTTTTTTCTCCCTCTCTCTCTCCCTCTCTCTCTCTCTCTCTTTCTCTTTCTTTCTCTCTATTTCTCTCTATCTCATTTACATACACGTGTAAGTACTTGAACATTATCGTATCTCAAACTTATACATGTATGTATACAAGCTCTTACTAATAATTGTAGTTTAAATCGAAAGATTAATTACGTCGATTTTTTCTACGTCGATTCGAGGTCTTCGTATTTAATCGTATCAAATATTTACGTTAGTTATTCGGAGCTCGTGTAGCCGGAATTTCATTTTCTTTTCATTTCTCTTCTTTTAATTCAGCGACTAGGCGCGAAGAAGTCTGAGAAAAGAGTTGTGAAAACAAACTAACCCGGTGAGTTTATTTTTTTGAGGCTTCTCGCGTATACCTACAACGACGATATATATATATATATATATATATATATATATATATATATAAAGAGCGTCGCGTGGCAGCAGCCACCTCGAAACTTTTCGAGAGTCTCCATGCTCTGAAATGCAAAGGGGCATTCTCACCAGCGTTGTCGTTTCTACGTTTCTCTCAATTTTTGTTTATAGAAGGAGACGCGTTAACGCTTCTTTGCATTTACTTTTACTCCCTGTCGAAGGGGGGAAAAAATAACGAAAGAAACAACGAGAAAGAGAATTGAAAGAAAAGGATATCGAATATATATATATATATATATATATATATATATATATATATATATATATATATATATATATATATAATCGGCTTTGCAGTTCAACGAAAGGAAAGATTATTATTTCGATTCTCTAACGTTTCCCCCGACGCGGCAAAGTTTCTCCATTAGGATGCGTGGCCGAACGTGGAAAACCACGGGCCATTCGTAAATCCTAAGCCATTTTCCATAGAACGAGGGAAGAACCTCGGCCAATCCCGTTCCGGACAGTCGATTCGCTCGGTCGACCACTTGGAAAAAGTCCGACCACTTTGCCGATCCCCTTACCACCTCGCTCGAAAGCCCTTCTTCTCCACACCCTCTATTCCCTTCCCTTCCCTTCCTTTTCCTTTCCTATCCTTTTCTTCCCCCTCCCTCTCCTCTACGATCGTTTTCCACGCTTTCGTGAACCCTTTCTTCTCTACTTCGAGTCTGCAACTTTCCAAAGTGGATGAAATTGTATCGGTGCGCGAGAGGATACGCTCTTTCCAACGAATTTCGTATAACGATGTAAGCAATTTTCCTAGGTCCGGCGAGAGAAGGGACATCATCATCTTCAACGTCCTTTGATATCACTCGCGCATATAACCGTGAAATTAATTACCTACGACGTTTATACGTTCATCCGATTAATTATTACCTTAAGCTAGCTTGCGGTAAATTACTCTCACCCGTAACACTTTTTAACATACATACATTATATGTATAGCGTTCACATGTTATAGAGAGTAAGAAAGAGTGAGAGAGAGAGAGAGAGAGAGAGAGAGAGAGAGAGAGAGAGAGAGAGAGAGAGAGAGAGAGAGAGAGTGAGTGAGTGAGTGAGAGATTTGTGAAAATCGAGAAAAATTTAAAGTAAACGTCGGAAGATTCATTTTACGTTATATATTACGAATAAAAACTCGTTACAATTACGGGATGCATAGTTGATTCAAGGGCAAGTAAGGTTGGAAAAGTTTCCATGTAATTTCTCTTTTTATAATATTAAATTATATTTAATACTAATTTATCTACGTTCACCATGTTCTCGCTGAAACACGTCTTATCGTATTCCAAGTACGAAACTTTTTCATACCTTCGAATGATGTTGCTACACTAGAGGAAGCAAATTCACAAGTTATGTTCCAACACTTTGCCGCGATTTAATCGTGAAAAATCCGCCCGTCGGTGCGGAAAGACTGACTCGACATCATAATTTCAATGGAAACACATCGTTCCCAGAGCGTATAGCGATAACTAGTTGTCGCGTGAGAAAACTTCGTGAGACGGCATTGTGTCATCGGTTTCATTGAACTCTTTCTCTCTCTTTCTCTCTCTCTCTTTTTCTCTCTCTTTTTCTCTCTCTCTCTCTTTCTACCTATCTGTCTGCTGCTGTCTTTCTCTCTGTATGTGTGTTCTCTCCTTCGTTTCTTTACATCCGTCTGGCTTGGCTCTTGTTTCACGTATCTCTTCATTACTTGGAAATTTAAAGATAATGGAACGATGTTTTTTGTGGAAGTGCCAGCTGATCCTCTCGATTTGTGTGCGCGCGCGCGTGTGTTAATACTCCTTCATTTTCTTCTTAGTAAAAGAGTAACCGTAGACGGTATTGTGATTCCTTGTTAAACGCGAGATAATTTTTAACCGAGTATACCTAATATTTCTTTTCGTGTTTCTTTTTATACCTGGGATTTAACTCCATCGTTCATGATATATATATACACGCACACATACACACACACATATTTATACTTTTTTCTTTTTTTTTTATTTTTTATTCCTGGGAAAGTAATCAAAAAGATTGAAGATCGTTTTGAATAAGGGTATTTCTTTTCAAATACCATCGACGTTTATGCGATCGAACAATTTTACTTTAGTAGTCCGTTGAATTTTCCTAATATCTTTGCTAGATCTTCGGATCTAAAAAAAGGAGGAGGATAAAAAACAAAATTCTTTTTATTCATCATCAGAAAGGTCTCGAAAGTGTTCCTCGAAGATCGAATTGGACGAATGGTGGGCGAACGTTAAAGCATACGAATAGTAAATAGAGAAAATAAAGAAAATAGAATAAATACGAAAGAGTGAATGGTGGGGGGAGGCGATGGAAGGAAGGAATTGCATAAATAAAAATCATGCCGACTGAAGATCTGATCCAGACCGAATCGAAGTTAGGAAAGAAGCGTGTTTCGGTGGTGCTCTTTCGGTTGGCCCTTCTTGCTTCGTTTTTTGCATACGAATGAGAATTCTCCCTCTCCTACTTCTTAGTGAAAGGTGTACGGAAGGAATGATCGAGTGAGAGAGAGAGAGAGAGAGAGAGAGAGAGAGAGAGAGAGAGGAGAGAGAGAGAAAGAGAAAGAGAAAGAGAAAGAGAGCAAAAAAAGAGGAAGCTCCAGAGGGTTCCTTCGCGAGCGTGAAAGTCGGTTAAAGCCGAGAGGAGTCGAACCAAGCCGAGCCAAGAAGCAGAACGGAAGGAAGGCTGCATTTATTAAACTGAGCGCAGACGTGCAGCACTATCGCTCTCTCTCTCTCTCTCTCTCTCTCTCTCTCTCTCTCTCTCTCTCTCTCTCTCTCTCTCTCTCTCTCTCTCTCTCTTTCTCCCTATTCCCCTCTTCCTGGCGCACCCGCGACGATTTCGATGTGTCCCTCTCTGTGTTTACCTGCGAGTTTGTATGTGTGCGTAAAATAGTACCTCGATACCCTCTTCATCACCGTTATTTTCTCTTTCTCTTTCTCCCCTTTTTTTCTTTATTCTTATTTTTCCTTTTTCTTCTTTTTTACTGTTTTTTTTTTTTTTACTTTTTTTTCTTCCATTCCATCTATCTATCTCCCTCACACTACCATCTTTCCTTAACGCGCGCAACGAGCAACGCTATGTACATACATACGTACATACATACATACATACATACATACATACATACATACATACATACATACATACATACATACATACATACATACATACATACATACATACATACATACATACATACATACATACATACATACATACATACATACATACATACATACATACATACATACATACATACATACATACATACATACATACATACATACATACATACATACATACATACATACATACATACATACATACATACATACATACATACATACATACATACATACATACATACATATATACATACATACATACATACATACATACATACATACATACATACATACATACATACATACATACATACGACATGCATACACACGTACATACATGTATATATATACATACGTACATACATATATACATACACATGCATACCTACCTCTCCATTCTTTCCAACGAGTTCCATCTTCTCACGAAGTCGTTCGAAATTGAATGCCGGCGGTTGACTCGACGATTCGACTCCTGCCTCTTCAACTTTTACGTATTCTCTTTCTTCATCTACTTTTTCTTCAACTTCTTCTTTCTCTTTCTCTCTCTTTCCTTTTTTTATTATTTCGATTCTATTGTTTTGACTACGTTTTAAAAAATTCCCCATAAAAAGAGTCCGATTCAATGACAAAAATCGAACGTAGTTTCTGATCTTTTTTTTTTGTAAGAGCGTATTTTATCTCTCCTCCAATTGAATTTTTTTGCCTAGCAGATTTATCATTTTGTTTAATCGTAGGAAGAGTCACACCGTTTACGATGTATTTCTCACGGTGTAATCCTAGATAATTCTCTTAACCCTTCCAAGAGGCAGAGAATTTCCGCGTTATCGTCGAGAAATGGTCCAGCCGCAGCAGTGGCAACGGCAACACACCACCAACAGCATCCCTGGCTTTGGCCTGCGATACATTGCCACACGATCGACCGTTCCAAACTATTCGTCGAAGGCTTCGTTTAATCGTTCGCCAGACTGGAGATACCGAATCGTGTTGTTCGATTATAACGAGCACTTGGCATACCAGAGCTATTGGAAATACAATAGCAAGGAGGGATTCGAAGCTCGAGGGTATCCTTCGCTTTGTCCGATGCGTTACCACCGTTAATTTCGTTTTACATAAGGGTTGTTCAACGTTGCTTTGATCAACGTTTCTTCTTACGGATTATCTCGGAAACGAGATTTGTTCTTATTTATTAGTACAAAAGAAAACCAAAAAGAAACAAGAAAGCAAATATCTCTATTTGACAAAAGAGAATCTAACGACCGAGATATATATAAATCGGTTATTTCAAAATTTATTACTTAATAAATCGCATGGTCACATCCAATCTTGAAATCAACGATATAACCGTCGAATCGATTTTGTAACGTAACCTCTTGAAGCGCATATTGCCTCGCTATAAATTACCACGGTGATTGCTTCGACATAAGCCCTGCTTAGGGGTTTAAAGTTCCCATTTCGAGAGAATTAAACACGATGGTTAGTAACACGAGGTCCTCTTGAAAACGTTCAAGAAACTAGAAGAGCGTTCTAATTTTAGTCGGTACTTTTAATCTTACATCGTAACGAGGACAAAATAAATAAGGCATTTTTAATAAATAAAAATGAAAAGTTATTAACCAAGAATAATTATTTCGTATAACGATCTAATATATAACAGCTGAACTAACAGAGTTCAACGTGAATATAACCCAGAGAGAACGAGGCAGAGGGATCCTTCGTCAAAAAGTTCAAACGAGCGTCGAACCGAAAATTGACCCCAGGCCGATTGGCTCGGACGTTTGATAGTCTACGCATATGAGGGTGGTCTCGCGAGAGGGGTGGAAAACAATTAATCAACGGTATACGGTTTCCCCGTTTGCACGGTTCGACAAACGATGCGAGAGAGAGAGAGAGAGAGAGAGAGAGAGAGAGAGAGAGAGAGAGAGAGAGAGAGAGGAGAATGGTAAGTGAAGGATTAGAAAGAGAGAGGGAGGATAGAAGGGGGTGGTTGTGGGGTAAGAGGTGTAGCGTGACTGATTCATTATGAGACTGTAATTAAGTCCTGGGTATTAGCATACCGACAACGTCGGCTTTAGCCCTCTCCAGCCGGCACCGACTGGAACGACTTGACCTGGCCCGAGGGCAAGGTGCTTCCTATGCTAACGAGATCGTCCCGTGCACGCCGCTACAGCCACGTTGGTAGCCCAGAAAAACTGCGCATTTACTCGCGCGATGTCGAGCGAATCCCCACCATCCCATGCCAGAAACACCCATGCAGCCAACATTGCCACCCGTTATACGAGTTATACCGGTACGACTATATTCCCGACCATTAGGAGCCGCTACCAGACGCGTATCTCTTAATTAGCCGGCGAAATCCACTCTGGAGGCGCCACCGCACGAAAATCGTACCGTTATCAATTCACCCCCTCGACCACCACAAACTTCTACGGTCAACTCTGTCTACTCTGATTTCTTTTATATATATACTTTTCTCTTTTTTTCTAGTTTTTTATTTTCTCTATCTTTCCCTCTAAGGTTACTAGCAGACTCTCTCTCTCTCTCTCTCTCTCTCTCTCTCTCTCTCTCTCTCTTTCTAAACGTATGCATAAAGGACTTAAAAATGATCGTAACTCTGATGACTCTCTATGACAATCAAGAATCTCCGGGAGTAACGACTCCATTTTATCGATCATTGTTACGTTCAATCACAAATTATTTTATTTTTCTATTTCTTAATTAATAGCGTTGCAACTCTTGTCGTACGTGATACGTCTCTCTCTCTCTCTCTCTCTCTCTCTCTCTCTCTCTCTCTCTCTCTCTCTCTCTCTCCCTCTCTCTCTTGTGTGTGTGTGTGTGTGTGTGTATTGCACGTGTCTGTCTCTCTGTGTGTACGAGTACTTGGTACCAAGCTGACTCCGCGTCGGTGGAATCAAGAGTTCTCGCGAAACGTGTTTTTCCATCGATGAGGACGACGTTATTGGGCTATCGGAAAAATTTTGCCGGCGTTCTACTTCCACTTCGTCGTGGTATCAAGAAGTTAAAACGATCCCTCATAAAAATCCATCGTTCGGCCAAGTTTCACCGAGTAGTTATCTGAAAGTCCGCAAGGACCATCTTTCTCTTCCATCTTGTTCTCTCTCTCTCTCTCTCTCTCTCTCTCTCTCACACACACACACACACACACACACACACACTTCCTCCCTCCCCCTCTGTCTTTCTTTCTTTCTCTCTCTTTTACTGAGTCGCTGCGTCATCTTCTTGCCAGTGGCGAGCAAAAAGATTTATTTGCTCGACATTACGAGAACGAACGGAGCAACGAAATTTGCGGAAAGAAGGCAAAACTTTTACTCCTCTCTTCTTGTTTCTTCTTTTTCTTTTTTTTTTTTATTTTTTGTTACTTATTTCTTTCCTTGTTCTCGTCTCTTTCTCTCTCTCTCTCACACTCGTTCTCGTCATCGTCGTCTCGTCGATCGATTAACAGTCCCCCTCTCTCTTATACCCCCTTACTTATCTTACGAAATAAGATTAATCAAACCGCGATTTTCCGTCCGCTTTTCAGCACGCTGAGGTGGAGGATGGAGGAGTTGGAGACGCTGGAGAGCACGGAGTGCCCGGAGTGTCCCGGGCCACCCCCTGAGTTCCGGTTGCCACCACCCCCCCGACCACCTTTCCTCACCGAGGGTACCTTCTGTTCGGAGGCGCCCCTAGCCGAACTCGAAGACTGCGTTGCCATTCCGGTAAGTACTCTTTATCGATGGGGGTTTTCGTTATTATTGGTCACTGTTTTTTCTCATTAACTACGCTTACCAAGACATTTTCCTTCCACGATTTATAGCTAAATTTTGTGATGCTCGTGAAAATGCTATAAAAGGAGAGGGCGAAGGGGGGAGAGAGAAAAGATAAATATTTTAAAACGAGCCAGTGAAATATCTAAGTAATAGATTCGGAGTTATAGACGAACGAGTTTAGCGAAAATAAAAAAAAAAAAAAAAGAAAGAAAGAAATTATCTGATCTTATCGATCAACATCGTCTTATTGAACAGAATTCTAAATTTCACATTGAATCTTTTAAAACGACAGTAACTTTTTAAAGTGCATCAGTATTATACATATCTGTTGAGATTTTTATTAGCAATGAGATTAAGAAGAAAAGTGGTGGTTGAGAGAATCCAATTACTTGAAAGGAAGAAAAAGAAAAAAGAGGAACTTTACAAATTCCATATTATGAGAAATAATCTTTTTGAATGGTATATATATATATATATATATATATATATATATATATATATATATGTAATGTATCTTTTAAACCCAAGATTAATTCACTTCTCTTTTCCATCCCACCTTTCCACCCACGGATCGTACGACGTCTCTTAATGTCGAAACTTTTCTCGAGATCGGCAAATCGCCTTAGCTCGTCGGCGTGTGCGATTTGTTAATACTCGATGTAGTTCTGAAACGTGAAGGTGGGGAAGTATATGGCGAGGAAAAGGTTTCGATGTAACATAGTTCGCGCGCTATGCCGTCCGCGTAGACTCGTCGGACGCTCTTCTACCGGCTTATATCGATTTCTCTCGGTCGATGCTCCAGGCAGACGAGTTATATCTTCTCCCATTTTCTCTCTTTCTCTTTCTCTCTGTCCCTATCCCACCTTCTCTATCCCGTATCAACGGACGGAGTATTTGCCCGTGGTATTCGGGTATTCATGAGCAGGTACATACGAGAATCCGAAGATCAACGATGCAAGCCACCTGGGAATACTGAAATTCGAAGAAAGAGCGATAGAGATGCTAGAGTTGAGTGTGTTTTTGCATGTGTGCATGTGGGTGTGAGTGCGTGCGTGCGTGCGCGCGCGTGTGTTTGTGTGAGAGAGAGTGTGTGAGTGTGTGTATAAGTTAGCGTCTATCTAGTCTAGTTGGGAACAAACGGAAAAGGACTTCGAGTTACCTAATAAATCGTATCATCTCAGCGTGTTCGACTGGAAACCATAGCAATTGTAATGCGGCAAGAATTCGACGGATCGCTTCCGTGCCACCGAACGGACTATTATAATACGAAGTTTTAGTTTTGGCATTCCGCTCGTGACTATGATACGTTTGAATTTTTTGTCTCTCTCTCTCTCTCTGTCTATCTATCTATCTATCTATCTCTTTTGTTCTCTTTGTTTTCCTTTTTGTTCAATCCGTTATCCGAAAAGTAGAATTCACCCCTTCCCCCCTTTCCTTGACTGTCCTAAGAGATATCACGAGTTAATTATTGTTCGCGTAGCTTTCTTATACTCTTATTCCTCGAAAGAAAATACCTTTTCAAAATATTTGGATTTCGTAAAATTAGAAAAAATAAATCGAAATGGTTCATCGTCGTTGATTTCGATCTTTGATTTCCCCCTCCCCCACCCCTTCCCCCTTGAAAGGCCATTCCTTCATTTCCTTCGCATTTTTACGTTCCTTTAGAGTAATCATCCCTGGAAGATAAGTGACCAGAGGGAAGAGAGAATGTTTTTTCCGAAAGTAGAATTTCGAGATTGCTGCGCGCCGTGTGCCCTTAAAGTCGACAAAAATGTTCTTATCCGTTAATAAGCTTGTGCGTTCTTATGTATATTTCACGTATATATACATATATGTGTAGTTGGTTTATGTGTTTGTGTTTACCTATAATTGGCCAAAAAAAGTAAATACTATAGCTGCCAATGGGAATATCGTTCGTTTTATCGGTCAGTTCGAAGGAAATAGAACGAATCGAAGAACGGTTAGGCCGATCGATCGATCGATCGAACGAAAGAACGAACGATCGATCGATGTTTCGATCGACACTTGAAACAGGTGGCGGAGAAGAAACGATAGAAGGGAATAGAAAAGAAAATGGAGATGGAGGGATTCGGAGGTGGGGTGAGAGGCGTGGGAGTGTTGAGAGGGGAAGCTCGAGCAATCTACCGTTTCTCGATTCGTATCGAAAGAACTCGATGGATTCTAGAGCTTCTTCTCTTCACCCAGTTTCACCGAAGAACCTGCATCTCTTGAATTCAATAAAGTGAGAGAAAGAAAGAAAGAAGGAGATAGAGTGAGAGAGAGAGAGAGAGAGAGAGAGGGAAAGAGAGAGAGAGAGAGAGAGAGAATGGGACCAGCGTCTCTCACCTACGTTAATCGCCAAAGCGTCGTTTACCTTCTCCAATGTAGAAATCTTCATTAACGGGAAAAAGAGCTCGTATATTTCGACCTGTACGATCGTCTTTATCTCTATTTATCTCTTTTATTTCTATCTTCTCTTAATTTTTTTTCTCTTCTTCAATCTTAATCCTTTTCGATCTTAACGAATCGTATCTCGTCTTAAAACATTCATGTATACTTTGCAAACGTGTGTGTATGTTGGTTGCGTCTTCTTGTCTCTTTTCGAATTTAAGAGTTCTCTTCGATTGGAAATTTCGAATGAACCAACGCCGTTCTCTCTTTTTTTTTTTTTTTAAACGACGCTTACGTAAGTAAAATAAAGAAAGAAAAGAAAAAAAAAGAAACATTTCTTAAACAATCCAGTATTGGTGAGGAGTGTCTTTAGGATTCAGGATTGAAATGGAAAACGATTCGACGAATGCCTTTGTATAATCGATTTTTTTGCAAGATCCTACAAGTTCCGAACTCTTGGTGTGATCTGTTATATATATATATAAGGAAAAAACAGGACTCGTAAATTAAACAAGAAAGAAGGGAGAGAGAAAGAGAAAGAGAGAGGGGGGAGGGTAGAGAGATAGTTAAGACGAAGCTAGAATTGGAAAAGAATTCCGATTAGAGAGTAGGTGGCGTGATTTTTTCGCGTAGAACATCGACAACAACTTCTCTCACGTACTATAACTTTCGAATAAGTTTCGGAGTCTTAACAGTCCTTTAAAATTCTTTCTACGTTATTCCTTCGTGACGATGAAACGATGAAACGATACATTTCATATACGAATAAATCCCTATTGCTAATCGATCGATAGATATTGCAATCTATCTATCGATCAATCTATCTATTTGTATGTTTATCCCGATTTAGTTACTACTTTTTTTAATCATTTGCCTTTCACTAGTAGTAACGATGGTGGTCGGGTGGGGGTCGAGGGGATCTAACATAGTAAAATATAACGACGATACGAACAAATTCCTTCCTCCTTTCGTTAACACGTTTCTCGCAGTTGATAAAAAAGAATTATACGACCAGTATTATAGACAATCATATTACTTAACATATACTAAAATCTAAACAAAGAAACTTTCCCCGAACGGAGGAATTAAACAGAGAGAAATGAAAAGAAATGAAAGGAGAGAGGGAGGAGCAGCAGCAGTAGCAGCATCAGCGTCAGTAGTAGCTGTAGGATTTTGATGTATAGAGTTTTCGGTGCAGGGGTGATGTGGAGATGTTAAAAAAGTGTATTTACTTTGACGGGCGCCATCCTTCCGTCGGTATCGTCTCTCTCTCTCTCTCTCTCTCTCTCTCTCTCTCTCTCTCTCTCTCTCTCTCTCTCTCTCTCTCTCTCTCTATCTCTTTCTCTTTCTTTTTTTTTTCGTGGCTCTCCAACATCCTCTATCTGTTCCTCTTCTTATCCCACCTCAGTATTCTCCCTCTTTGAACCAAACACGACGAACAAGAAGAGATACAAAAACTGTAGGTGCCTATTAATAGAGAACACGTGTCTCTCTCTCGCGCGGCTCGACGTACATGTATATACCGACGGAGTCATTATCGCTCGACGATTTTACATCATTACGCGTAATTGGAGACCCTCCCAACTATGAGGACGACGACGACGACGACTACGACAACGACTACGACGACGACGACGACGATGACGACAACAACAACTTCGCGTTCCATTCCGTTCTTCGACCGACACTCCACTTTTCGCGACGTGCTCCACCTCTTCCTTTCTTTTGCGCGGATCCACGCCTTGTCTCGTTTCTCTCTCTTTCTCTCTTTCTCTCTTTCTCTCTTTCTCTCTCTCTTTCTCTCGTCTCTCTTTTATTTTCCTCCTTCTTTCTCTCTATCCTTCTGCCTCGTGGTATGACGACAACGAAAGGGAAAAAGAAACGAACCGCTCTTATATTCATAATAATTAAAAAGTCTCTGGGCTCGTCTCGCGACGCGTCCCGCGTGAAAATTGTGCTTCGTACGTCCTGGTGAGGGTCTCTTTGTAAAGGACATTTTTTTAAGAGTTGTGTAAAATTTCGAAATATAATTATTTCGAAAGATTCTTCGTAATCCCCAACGTAGTAAGAGTTTTCCCTTTATTTTTTCAACGTGTCACACTCAACTCTTTGTTTGTTTATTTATTCTTTCTATCTTTATTATTATTTTTCCTTTTTCTTTTTCTTCTTTTTCCCTTGTTCTGCTCAATTATATCTCATATTTTATTACTTAACTATAAGTCGTTTAATGCGTTTACCCTTGTTGTGCGTGTGGGGTGTAGAATGCAGACCAACTTTGAACTAAATTAAAACAATTTGCGCATTGTATCATTTGTGATCTTTTTTTTTTTAACAATAATAACAAAATTGGAAATTCGTGTTCAAACATATCGATTATTGTTTATGATTATTTATTCTGTATAAATGATGGCTGTTCATAGTGCCTCGTGGTGTAGTTCACCCCAAGCGGACAACTTGAAATTATTATGAGGTGCGCGCGCGACTAGGGTTAACTAACCATAGTCCGGCGTGTAAACGTATTTTCTGCGTTAAGTGTCATTCGATATGGCATTGAATTATTACAGAAAAACAATTTCATTTGTCTCATTTATTTCGACCTATGAGAGTTTCAAAGGGAAGGAATATCTCGTTTTTGAAAGTAAATATCTTTAAACGACAAAAGAACAAACAATAAACGGTAAAACAATATTGAAATTTAACGCCTATTCATGAATCAGCAACGTGTTTGGTACGAGGATAACGCTTCGAATACGGGAAGTGAGTTTAACCAAAATCCGCGTTAATTCCACTTAAATTCACGTAATCCCGCATTAAAGCTAATCGATCTCGAATTCATGCACCCGCTATATGAGGAGCCGCTACCGTGTATAATTACACTTCGCGTCGCCATTATGAGAGATTTTAATACACCTCGACCCATTGGAATATTATGACTACGCTTGAACGAGCGAAATCTTAATAATTACCTAATATTCTAATGGATAAGACGCGCGCGCTCATACTCCTCCGTTGCCAGCAGCAGCAGCAACAGAGGAGGAGCACCACCAACTAACGCGTACACATTTATATAGATTCACAAGCACACGGTATGGTTTCTATAACGTATACACATATACATAGAAAATCTAAGAGTATATACACGTAGATATATTTAACGGAGCGCATGCAAATCCCTGTGTGCTTCGAAGGAAATCCCTCGTGGTTTTTGTGTCCTCTCATCTGGCTTTACGGGGAGTTAAATGCATCGGGCGTCCTTAATTGAATTCTCTCTCTCTCTCTCTCTCTCTCTCTCTCTCTCTCTCTCTCTCACTCTTTCTCACTCTCGTTCTCTCTCTCTTTCTCTCTAGCTCTATCTCTTTTCAGCCGGTGTCGCGGTAACTACCAAAATGGAGTAAACATCTTGAGTTGTTCTTTTCCAGTAAGAAAAAGATGACAACGGCGTAGTAGTGGCCAATAGAAATAGGGAAGAGAAGAGAAGAGAAGAGTGGCGTGGAGATTAGAAGGGAAACGCGAAGAATTAGAGCGATAAAAGTGCCTTTTTGCTCTCGATTTAACGACTCATAGCGAAAATAGTGGCAGTCGCTTCGCGCAGTCTATCTTTTCTATCTCTCTCTCTCTACCTCTCTCTCTCTCTCTTTCTCTCTCTCTCTCTCTCTCTCTCTATCTCTCTCTCTCTCTTTTTCTCTTTTTTTTTCTTCATTTTATTTTTCTTTTTTTTTTTTTGCGCGCGTTCATTTAACAACTCGCACCTCGTGAAACTCGAGACTGCTGAGATTTTATTACAAAAGGAATACTCGCCTTTACGGCTGGTGAACGATAAAACGGTGCGTTACTTCGTGTCGATAATCGTGTCGCGTTAACGCGAATCCCCCTTAACGACGTACAGGTTTTCTAAAGATCCTCGACAATTAGGTGTTGGCACGAGTAATTTGATCGTTACATGTATGCACGTAGATACCTATCTTCTTACAACCTGAACGTGTTGGTTAGGGATATCGTTACGATTAACTTATTCGATCGATGATACCGATAATAAGTTCTTTGTGCTTTTACATAGAAATATCCGGTTAAACGTTTTCCGAGATTTCTTCAAAGGAGGAGAGATCCATTAGAGAGGAAAAGAGAGAGAGAGAGAGAGAGAGAAAGATTGAAACCTAAAACAGACTTTCTTCTTCTATTTTTCGACATCAAAGTACTTCTGCAATAATATACATTGAGCGGGGTATATCTTGATGAATTTTCTCTTCTCGAAAATAACAAATATTTAGAGGAACAAACACAGAGGTATGCAGAGAGGAGTTATATATTGGATGTTCTCCAAGGCACACGCGTATAAAATAATGCGTGTTGGGCTGACGAAAAAGGAAAACAAAAAAGACGAGAAAAGGTCCTCGCTTCTTCTTCTTCTGGTGGTGGTAACCCGGGCACAACCGTCCCTCGTGGTTTTAGAGAGAAAACAATTTACGAGCGGAGGTTACGAGCATGGAAAGCACACCGCTCTCAAAGAGAGGAGAGCCCAAGATAAAGAGAAAGAGAGAAGAGAATGTTCTAGGACGATGTTGTAAGGTGGGGGGAAGGGTGGCAAGAAAGGGAGGAGTAATTAAAAAGCACTGAGCGGATATAGAGTTTCTGTATGTCTTCTTCTTCTTGAGTTTATTAGACGGCACCTGCAGGCTTATGCATTGTTTATTAAAAACCATCTCCACTTTATTTCACGGCATTACATATCCCGTGTGTCTGCTTTGTAATATACCTAAGTAAATATACTATATACCTAGATATAGGTATACATATATATATATATATATATATATATATATATATATGTATATGTATATAGGTATGTGTATGTAGGTGTGTATATACTTTATCAAATTTAATTTACATGGATTCGTAATTTTTAAGATATTAGTAAAGGCACACGTGCACGATAAATTGTCGTTAAAGCATAATTAATTCGATCTTTGTATTTTACTCTTCTATTTCTTCGTCTCATAAAATCAAACGTAATAGGTAAATGTTTCCGGGTGAATATATGTTATATCCCCTTGCCTGCCTACTTACAATTAGTAGGTAAGAACAACGGTTAAGGCAACTCAAATCGAAACGAACCCCTGCAAGACGACGCGATCTGCTCTCGTTTCCGTTTAACTTGAAACGGCAAAAGTTTAGATTAAGTCGACAGTATAATGCGACAAGTGCTGGCAATTGGACAAGTTTAGATTTGAGTTACAGTACCGTTCTACGATACACCTACTACGTACACCTAGTACACATTCTCAACCATCATCCAACTTTCGAGATGCATCTTTCTTTCTCTTTACGTGTTCTCGCTAAGATGCGCAACCATTCTCTCTCTCTCTCTCTCTCTCTCTCTCTCTCTCTCTCTCTCTCTCTCTCTCTCTCTCTCTCTCTCTCTCTCTCTCTCTCTGTATCTCTCTATCTCTTTGTTTCACTTTCTCAGTCACTCGTTTTAAATTACACCGAACGTCTCGTATACTAATTCTACGAAAAATATAAGAGATCAATTTTAAGTTTTCTTATCAAAATAATTTTTCTATTCGTTCATTTTCCCGATAACGTGCAAGGAAAAAAACACTCCTTCAAAAAGTGCAAACTTTTGATTATTTTCCCTACGTGATGATTCACTCGTTAAAAGTGATATACCCATAGAGAAAAACAGAAAGAGAGAAAGACAGGGAGAGAGAGAGAAAGAGTGAGAGAGAAAGAGGGGAAGAAATAGAAAGGAATCTACCATTATCGCGTACAAATCTCCGTATAATCACTGTAAGATTATCCCTCTATTTGTTCCCCTCGTCGGACGCTTTTGCGCTTACTTCTCGGGGTTATCCGGTGTGGCCTCTCTACCCTGTACAGTCTTCTTCGTCTTTCATTTTGGGGGTGGAAAAGACGGTAACCGGTCATAAAAAAAAGAGAGAGGAAGGTAAAGGAGGGAGGGAGAGAGAGAGAGTGAGAGAGAGAGAGAGAGAGAGAAAAAGATAGAGAGAGAGAGAGAGAGAGAGAGAGAGAGAGTGTGAATATACAGCATGGTGAAGAACTCGTAGAAAAGGGCGGACTATGGAGAAAAAGGGAGAATCTAAATGAAAAGAGAGAGAGAGAGAGAGTAGAGAAAGGAAAAGAAAAGAGAAGGCGAGGAAGAGACCGAGCAGTGATACGTTTTTGCAACGGTGTGAGAAAAAAAGAAAAGAGATATATATATATTTATGTATATATATATATATATATATATATATATATATATATATATTTAGAGAGAGAGAGAGAGAGAGAGAGAGAGAAGGAGAGAGAGACTCTATTATGCCGGGGAATCCGCTTTGTTTCTGCCGACGCTCACCGAATGCAGTGGAAAAGAGTAAAGAGAGAATGAATTCGAAGGTATACGAAAGAAAAAGAGAATGAGAGAAAAAGAGAGAGGAGAGAGAGAGAGAGAGAGAGAGAGAAGATGATGGTGAAAGAGGAAAGAGAGGAGGAAGGAAGGAAAAACTCCTCGTCGTCGTTGTCGTTGTGTAGTCGTCGCGTAGTTTTGCCGGAGTTTGCGCCGCCCGAAGCGTACGACTGAAAAATGAAGGAAACAGAAGGAAGATACAACCCGCTACCTTGCGCAAAAGCGACGTCTTTCTCGCCAAACTAAAGGACAGACTTAGAGTTGTGCCGGTGTATACCCGAGGACGGTTTAGTTAATTACGTTTGAAAATGATGCTTTTCCTCGTGAATATTATTCCGACGCATCAACGCTTCTATTTTCTTTCTTTTTTTTTTTCATCTCTTTTCTTTACTTTACTTTCCTTTTCTTTTCTTTTCTTCATTTTACTTTTTACACCCTTCCCCCTTTCTTTCTTTTCCAATCGTTCTCCCCTCTAAGTTTGCTCGATCCGCAATAATAAAACGCGCGTTGCGTTCTTCCATTTCAAGTCTTTCTTTTTACTATTTTATTGTTATTTTTATTTATTTTTTTTATTGCGACCGTTGTTTAATTGGTTATACGATTTTTTAGCGGTATCCTAACGTTTAATTTTAATCGAATTATTTCTTTCTTTCGTCCCTCAACATTTTTCCGATCTTTTCGTACAGTTGTTTAAGCTCTTTTCTTTCTTTCTTTCTTTTTGTTTTTTTTTTTTATAGGAACAAAAACGTCATTTGATTGTACCGTTGTTAATCGTCACGATACGATATAAACACTTTCTAAGAAAACACGCAGCGTCGATAGCCGTTTCCTAATATGTCGTTCGATGTATCGACACTGCTAAGAAACCGGTCACGTACTACATATGTTGGTATGTACGTCGATCGTCGTATAACGAGTTCACGTGAAGTAATCGCATTAATATTCCTTGAAAGATAAAATAACTTTGCCCTTTTTTATTTAAACAAATTTTATAACGCTTATTAATACTATATTTTTATTCGTTAATATCGTTCAAATTAATTCCCTTTTTTTGTTTTTCTTTTTACCGATATCTCTTCTTCGAATTATATTAAATGATAGATAATGGTCGATAATATCACGCAAGAAATTCTTTGCGTATATCGATCGACAGATAGAATAACTTTCTTTTTCCTATTTAAATAAATATTATTACGCTTAATAATAATAATAATATATTTTTGTTGTTAAGATCAGTCAAATCAATTCCTCTACTTTCTTCCTTTTTATTTTTTTTTTACCAATATTTATTTTCCAAAACATATTTAAACACGATAATGATCGAGATTATTATGCGTGAAATTGTTAAGCCTAATCGTGCGAAGGAAATAATGCCTGGATAATATGAGAATAATGCTTCCGTGTGTGAAAACGTGTGTGTGTGTGTTTCTCTCTCTCTCTCTCTCCTCTCTCTCTCTCTCTCTTTCTCTCTCCCTCTCTCTGATAATATATCAAAAGATGTGAACACACATTTCACGCTTAGATCACGATTTACAAGAATATTTTTATCCGATACACGTAAATCTAATGTCGGTAGGATCCTTTGATGTTTTCTCACTATGGTCCAACATCTTTCGATCCTCTAAACATTTCTCTTACGTTTGCTCAACATCGACGGCTACGTACGTTTTCCTTACGATAAAAGAAAATCGTAGAGATAAACCGCGTCGGCGCTTTCTCTATGTATACGGATTTTGTTGCGATTTGTTTCTCCTTTCTCAGGGAAAGAAGTGCATTTTTGTTATGCTACATCGTATAAAGAAAAATTGAAAGAGAGACAGAGAAAAAGATAGATAGATAGATAGATAGATAGATAGATAGATAGATAGATACATAGATGGATAGAGAGAGAGAGAGAGAGAGAGAGAGAGAGAGAGCGCATACGTCGCATAGAATATCATATCGGCAACGAAGATTCTTTGACGTTCGTGTTTTCCGCATCAAAGAGTCAATTTCGATGCGGCAACAAAATTCGACGCGTTCGCCGTTATGTTTTATTATTTTCTATGATTCTTAGTATTTTCAATGCAGGTTAACCCGTACCGTCCTTCCCTTCGTACCTAAAGAAAAAAATTTTGCTTAACGCAACGATAACGTAGTCGTAACGTAAATAATATATCGCATTTTTCGATGCGTATATCTTACGCGTTAAGGTTGACCTTAAATTTTCTGCGAAACATTATTACCAATCGAGGAACAACATTAATCGGTCATAAATTCATTTAAATAAAGCATAGGGAAACGAAGTATACTTGGGTTCTTCTTTGTGAAAGTATTAAATAGAATATTATAAAAATCGATCGTGGTATTTACCAGCAATTTCCATAATGGCATTGCCTACGTTAAAGTGTATCGTACGCGTAATACATGCCGACCTCGTTAATAATCATTATCTTCGAAAAGCAGGGTCGGGTGTGGTATCGATTGCTTGCTTTTCTAAAGCGATAATAATTCAAACGATTTTAATCAATATCGATTTTCTATTCCCGATCCCCCGTTCGAACGTTCGAGGAAAGCGAATAAGAGATGATCGACCATTCCCTTTTCGGTCAATGAAAATCAACGAATGCTATGAACGTTAATGACGAAAATAAATTTTCCAGACTAACGCCTTCTCCGTGGTAGAACAAGATTCGCCCACGTATTCCCGTCGATACATTGCTGAATTACAACATGTTAAACCGGTTCACACTTCTCCCTTTTCGAAAAGATATATCCCACCCGAGAAAGGATCGCGTGTCGTCGACTCACGTTCGATCTTCTTTCTCGATCGTATTCCCTCTCTCTCTCTCTCTCTCTCTCTCTCTATCTCTTTTGCAAATTAATAGTAGACTAAAAGAAATTACGTATAATGTCATATCGCATTTGATCACTAATCAAATATACGTAATATTATACTCATCGAGATATCGAGTATACCAAACTGATATAATGTATCTGAGGGATTACATTCTTGAGATCACATAGATCCTCAGTTATATAAGAAGATGTGCTCTATGGAATATACGTACAAAGGAATATTTGAACGCATCGTGAAACTCATCGATTCTCCTTCTCGTTTACGAGAGAGAGAGAGAGAGAGAGAGAGAGAGAAGAGAGAGATCCGATTGGATTTTTGATCTAATCGACAGCGACCGCATCCGGTCAACCAATGGAGCAGCTTATGCCAGTTTCGATGATTTCAGCGTATTGCGACTATATGCGTCCGTTATATGTTCGGATTAAAGACGATATTGAGTTCTCGTTATCGGCTCGCAGTCAATAATACAAATCAGAAATAGGCCATACCATAGAGCTAACTTTCTCTCTCATACGTTTTACTCTCTTAAACTATTAGATCATTTAATCAGGGTATATACATAAATGTTTTTGAAATCTCATCAATAACTTACGTCTGATGCGAATAAATCAAAGTGTACTAATTGAAAACATCATTTCAAATGATATTCTCTTGACGGAGTATAAACAATCATAATAAATACCTAAACGATTGAATTTATATTTATCTAATAAAATTTATTCGTCAATCTTTTTATATTATATTACGTATTTATCACTCAACGATATCTTTTTTTATTATTATTATTCAATTCCGATACCCTTTTAAATATTCTTTTTATTACTCAGCATATTGCTTTCGGTGTGATATATAAACTACGTATTCTATCCGATACGCGTCGTTTGTAATAATAACGTTGAAACGTGGCGAGACACGCGATATCCAGGAAAATAATAATAGTACGCTCTTCGTTATTCGTATCGTGTATTTTTTCATTCCCATGCGGCGTAACATCGATCACCTATCATCAGGAAGCAAATATTTCATCAACTTGATATACGATTTTCGCACGTTTGATAGTTTTGTCGTAGAATCCGTAGAAGGATATATATATACACGAAGGACATTGACGCACACCGAAGTAATTCATTTTCATAAGCTTAAGCAGAATCTCTTCTATATTATCATATTATCGTAAATTTTATTATATATATATATATATATATATATATATATATATATATCATCGAGTGGACATCCATCTGTTAAAATATTTTAGAACTTTAATCTCGGACGGACAAGAGTGTATCTTTATTTAATATATAACATTGATGTGTTGTGTTAGCAAGTTACATTTTTTATCCACTTAACATCCATATGACCTCCCTCGTGTCATACATCTACAATGAGGTGACGGAGATGTCATTTTATAGGGCAAGGTGTTAAACAAAACGAGATATAACAAATTTCTCTCTTTATGATCGTTTGACGTAAAGATTGTTTGATATAAAGATTTTTGACATAAAGATTATAAATATTTTTCCTTTTTTTAAATCAAATCATATGTTATTACAAATAACGCTTTCAAAGTTGAAAAAGTATTAATGTTAACGTTATGATAGTTTGACACAACGATTGTTTGATATAAAGATTCATGCAGAATGAAATAAATATTTGTATAAAAACATTTCCTTCTGTTAAAAAAAGAAAAAACAAATTATACGTTATCACAAATAATGAATTAGAAGTCGAAAGTAAATTAATGTTAACGTTATGATAGTTTGACACAACGATTGTTTGATATAAAGATTCAAACACAAGGAAGTATATATTTGTATAAAAAATTTAATTTTTCAATCAAATCATACGTTAACATACGATAATGACCTCGAGCTCAAAAAAGAATTAACGTTAAAAGGTAAGTCGTAGGAATAGGTGAGTTCACGGCGCGATTCAATTAGCCACTCTAATCTTCCGAGTTAGTCTCGAATCTAAATAAGGATCGAGAACGTTTATTAAAAGCTGCACGCGTGCCGTTCGCATTCTCACGTGCTAGCTAGCTCGCTCGCTCGCTTGCTCGCTTGCTTGCTTGCTTGCTTGCTTGCTTGCTTGCTTGCTTGCTCGAGGACGATGTTCAACGTTATCTCCGATGCATCTCGATCCTCCTCCTGCTCCACCTCCACCTTCTCCTCCTCCTCCTCTTCCTCATTCTCCTCTACCTTTTTTTTCTCTTTCATCTCTCTCTCTCTCTCTCTCTCTCTCTCTCTCTCTCTCTCGTCTCGTACCTATAAAAGGTGTAAATCATACACGCTCGGACTCACGCTATGCGCGTGAGTTCGACGCGATATAGTTTCGTCCCGTAGGAAGGCTTCTCGCACGGCGGACGGGTTATCGTTCCGCATAAATCATCGGCTAACCCAGGGGTTTCATAGTCGTAACTGTGCACCCACTCGACGGCACTCGTTCTTTCAAGAGTTACACCGATAGGGCGTTGTAAGAGAACGAGATGCTGCTACATCGGACCCGATAAGAATGAGAGATTACGTCGAACATCGTCCGGGATTAGTTTAATAAATCCAAAACAGATACTCGTTTTGTAACATTATTTTATTTTGTTTCTGCTCTACCAATTGAATCTCTCTTTATAATTGATAATTTATCATAAACGTGCGAGAACGATGAGATTGCTTTTTATCTTTTCTTACGCGTTTCGAATTATGTTTATTTTTTTCTTTTTGTTTTCTTCGTTCTTTTGTTTTCGTCTTTCTTCTGTTTCTTTTTTTACATTTATTTTTTCTCTTTCGATAGATCTGACGGATATTGACTCGTACGAAAGAGGTTCTAAATTCTCTTACTGATATATCGATAGCTTGTTATACACGACATTTGAATAAATGTTTCGAGCCAGTTATATTTCGTCTCTTTCTTTTCCTCCAAGCGGTTATATTAGAAAGTTAGTATCAGTTTATCGAACAAGATATTGCGCGTTCTCGTTACACACGATCGATCGTTCTAGTGCGAATGTCATCACGTATAACGAACGTTAACTCGGTCACGAGTAGATTTATGTTACTCTACGATTAGTACAATCTAACTGTATGTCGTATGGAAATATACACACGGTGGATTGCCTGGTAGGAAATCGGGAGGAGTAGGAAGCAAGTAAAAGTATTATACTATAGTATAGAGATAGCAGCGGTTATGTGCAAAATTACTCGCGCGTGACGTGCCGCGCGTCGAAGCGTACGATCCGCGTTCGTGATAACTAACGGTTTCTGATGATGAACGACCTTTGTTAAGATCGGTGGCGCCGACTTACAAAGTCATATTCGGCCATTTCTCTCTGAGCGTAAAAGACGACTTTAAACGAGCTTGGCTAATTTTAAACGGCGAGTATTTATGAAGGAACACGTAAATATCACTAAGAAAATAATGGAATCAATTTTTTTAACAGGTACAAATAATTTTTTTTACAATTATCTATAAAAAAAAATATATGTATAAGTCGATTGTTTCTATATTATTTTTATGAAAATGGATGAACGTGCAAAATAGTATATGTCAGAATTATTAGTTTTTCAAAGATTGCACTAATAATAGGTATTAAATTTATAAAGTGCAATGTAAGTTCGTGTATTTGATTACGAACGTGGAAGCTGATAACGTACATATAGTCGTGTCCCACTGAATTTGCAAAATATATTATACATACAATAAGCAAAGAACAGCAATGTAGAATATACCAATTCTACATTATTCTCTTTTAACAAAAATTTGACTTATACTTTTTTAAACGTCCGTCAGAGATATTTGAAAATAATGGGATTATTTTTATAATGAACGTTGATGTATGTGAATTATCGAGAAGTCTTCCCTAAAAAAGTGAAAATGATTTACGAATACCCATCCATACAATTTATCGTACTCTTTAGATAAATCAGATGAAATTTTTTTTCTTCTTTTCTTGTTTTCTTTTTTCTTTTTTAAGAGTTCATTTGGACGTAATTCAAAAAATGCGCGACATTGCGGAATATGATATTTTTACTATGCCATTGAAACCTTTTCAACTTGCTTTTCCTGTCTCCCAACAATATTACGAAAAATCTCTCCCTCTTCTTTTCGCTCGTTCGCTCTTTCTCTCTCTCTCTCTCTCTCTCTCTCTCTCTCTCTCTCTCTCTCTCTCTCTCTTCTTTAACGATTATTTTCCAAGGCGCGTTTCATGGAACGCTTCATGTTCGTATACACGGCAAAAGTTTTCATGGTTCCTCGAAGGGGAGACTCGTCGCGTGAGTCCGCCATCCGATTATAATTAAAGTCCCAGAAACGATGACGGCTCGTACTATTTCTCTCTCTCTCTCTCTCTCTCTCTCTCTCTCTCTCTCTCTCTCTCTCTATCTTTGTATAAGTCGCGTGGCGCGACATGAAACAGAAGAGGAAGCCACGCACGTTTACTGCAACGCCAACGCCAACGCCGTCGCCATGTAAGCACTTCTCTTACCCTTTTTTCTTTTTTCCCTCTGTTTATATGTATACATTTCCAGTCAAAAGTTTCCCACCAACTATGAAACTTTATATTTTATTTCCATCCCCTCAATTTACTGTTAATTTTTAAATTCCGCGTTATGACATTTAAATAGAGAAACAAATTTTCGACAATTTTTTATTTGAAAATTAATTTACAACGTATGTTTGTTGCCATTAAACGATTAATTATTATTCGTCGTAATTTATACATTAATAAAATAATATTTACATATATATATATCATGAAAGTATAAATTTTTTTCAATTTCTTTTTGAATTATTCAATCGTATATATAATTGTTAAATAAATGAAAACTTTTGATAGATATTTTGCGCGCGCGCGTGTGTGTATATATATATATATATATGTTAATCCGAAGAGACTTCCAATGCTCGTACAGAATGCTTCCGTCGAATAGCGAGTGTATTGAAAACTTTTCTGACCTTATCAACGCCATTCAGACGCCAGGGGCACTCTCGGAAGCAAAACCGTAGACACAACGGGAGGCGAGAGAACTGTTTCTTACAAGACAATCTTGTAACTCCGTTTATTCGACTCGAATTTCTTTTCTCTCTTGTCCCTTTAAACGAACGGGAAAGTTTTCCGAAAGCAATATCGTTAAGAAAACAAACTGAAGAAGTATCATCGAACTTAAGTATTATTTTGTCCGAGATGCGGATTAATTACCATGTAATTTAAAACGAAGCAGGGAAAAACTGTTTTTCTCTTAATCATAGTTAATCATTCTAAACTTTAACATTAAGAGAGACAAATTTGTGGGGGAGGTAGGGGAAGGAGGAGGAGGAAGTCTTTGATTTACTTTGAATTCTATTCAGCGAAAAAATAAAAATCGTGATGAAAGATCTGTATCATCGAGGTTTATATATGCGACGACGAAACGACGGAATTGGTCGAACCTTCGAATAAGGATAATGACATTTAGTCGACCGATTTACGATTTCAGTCTTTCCATGCGTGAGAAGAAGGAATGGGAGAGAAGAGGGTCATTCGTTTATCCTTTCTCTCTCTCTTTCTTTTTTCGTATTTACGTGTATCTGGAATAGTCATGGGCAGATTGAGGATCGTAACGATGGTGAAGCAAAACCGCAAACGACATCCTCCAAAGTTCTACATACGTCAGCGTGTAATTCGAACGTCTCGTCTTTTATCGAACGATCGTTCAACTTCCACGATCCGCTAATCGTTCAACGCACGCGTTAAAAAAAAGAAACACCACCTATACATTTTCTAACGAGCGCCGTTAGTCATGCATTTAGAATACTAATGTATTCAAACGGTCATATATAATTTTAACTCGTGTATTATGTATTTTCTTTTATAGGTTGTTGATCTCTTATCGGTTATAGGTATTTTATTATAGGTTATTCCAAAAGTTTCTTTCGCTATTTGCATGCAGCTGTTGTTTTATATCTGGCAATGTTTAAAAACTAAAGAAATTTTTTTAGGACAACATAATATATATATATATATATATATATGCGCGTAGGTTTTTACATATATCATGCACGAACATAAATACTAATTAGTTTAACCATTTTTATTACCGAACATTCTCTTTCTTACGCATTATTCAACAAATTTCAAACGACCAACAACGTGATACTAAAAACTCGTTATAGGATTGCGCAAGTGTTTGTAAATGTGTGTGTGTGTGTGTGTGTGCGTTAAGTCCATTAGCGAAGAAATACAATGGGGATAATAAATATAACTGTGGAATTGTCCTAACCTTATTATCTACCAAGTGAAAACTAACGGCCGAGTGTATATCCTCGATTACAAATAAAAGTAGTCCGATAAAGCTTTAACCGGAATATCGGTTTCGGTAACGTACTACCAATTACTTCGGTTTTTCTCTTCCCCCTCTCTCCATCCCTCTCCTTCTCTTGCAAGACTAACCCGGATAATGGGGTTACAAGAAGGAAAATATATGTTGGGATCGTAAGCAGTATCCGGTCCGTGAGAAAGAAGAAGTCTCAAAGGCGTAAATCGGTTCGCCGTATTAAAACGTTGTGCTTTTTTCCTTCTTTTTTTTTCTGAAGAGAAAAGTAATTACCCTCTTATTTTTCGGTTCGATCGTTGGTCGTTAAATAGAATTTAGCGCAAATAATCATCTCTCTCTCTCTCTCTCTCTCTCTCTCTCTCTCTCTCTCTCTCTCTCTCTCTCTCTCTCTCTCTTTCTCTTCCTCTACATTCTTTTGTCTTTTTTTTTACTTTAAATTAACAAACGAACTTATCCTATTTACAATAGAAATTCTATTCGTGCGACGTTCGGAGAAACGTATATATGTATCTAGCAACGTCTAGAATGGAGCTTCGTTACTACATCTTGAAGAGAAAAAAGAATTGATTGGTTCTTTAAACGCATCGATAGATTCATTACAAAAAAGAACTCGAATGTTACGTTGAAGGAGATCTCATATACGAGAGAAAGAAAGATAGAGTTAGATAGATAGATAGATAGATAGATAGATAGATAGATAGATAGATAGATAGATAGATAGATAGATAGATAGATAGAGAGAGAGAGAGAGAGAGAGAGGCAGAGAGAGAGAGAGAGAAAGAAAGAAAGAGAAATGAAAAGATAGAGGGATGGAAGGAACGGGCGTAACAAAGAGTTGCTCGAAAATCATTAACCCGATTCATCGTATAATCACTTTGAATGAATGGCTTAGGAAGGAACTTTTCATCCGTCGCAATGTGCACCAGTGTGTATTTATACCTGTGTGCGCATATATTTTATATCGTTCGTTGATAAGGGAAAAGATGATCGAGATTGAAGAAGACGAGCAAAGACAGCGATCAAAGGAGACATTTATTAATGAAACCTGTATCGTCGAACGACTAATTTGTATCGCTAAGGATCATACGTCGTGTTTTTAACTTTAAATGCGTTTTTACCTTGCATCGTCAAAGTAAAAGAGTTCCTCGAACGAAATCCTGAATTTATCTTTATTCGATTACAATCAGTCGGTGGTTTTATCTCGGTCAAATATATATATATATATATATATATATATATATATATATATATATATATATATATATATATGTATATACTTATATACTTATATATAGCAGGAAGAAGCGTACGTTCTTAACCCAGTTTTACACGACAGGCGAATTTAAAGGAGCGATCGATCTTACTCTTCTTCGAGACGACCGCGTCCTTTATCGTGAGTATCTTCGTGCTTCATCATTTTTTCGAGTGCTTAACTTCTTTTTTCCTTGGTGATAATTCTTGTATGTACATACATATATATATATATATATATATATATATATATATATATATATTATATACATATATATTTACATTTATATACACTTTTATATATATATATATATATATATATATATATGTACGTACGTATAAAAGTCGTTAAGTTCTATCGCGTATCATCAGTTTTTATCGCCTTTCCTCTGAAACGTTTAATTTATGTGAATTTTGAAGTAAGAACGATGAGCGTTTATTCGAGTAAATTGGAGATCATTAGAATTCTATTAAACGACCTCACGAATCGTTGTTGTCTATGAAATGAAAGTTACACATAGCTCATCATCAATGTTTGTTGGAGTATTATTGTAATTATGGCGCATTGATTTGGCCTCATTGTTTCGAAACACCGTACAATTAATAACTCGTATTCCCATAAAATAGGAGAGTAAAAAAGAAACACATATTGTGCCATTTTCTCTTCGTCCTGTTGTCGCCTTCATTTTCCTCCTTAATGTTGATTTAACGTCGTCTTCTGGACAACGTTCTCTTTCTAGTACGTTCACGTAAAGTGGTAAAGGGACGGAATGCAATAATGTTGGTATTTCATTAGCTGTATGTATGTAAGAGATCAAAATAAAGTAGTAATAAATTACACTGAATATGATAATTCGTTTAATTTAATGTGTCATATAAAAATTTACTAAACGTTCGAAGATAAAACAAATTTGCATTAGGTCTTTTCATAACATACGTGAATGAGAGAAAAAGAGAGAGGGAGAGAGAGAGTGATTGGCGGAGGGTGGGAAGGGGGAAGAGAGAAGAGGAAGAAAGTGAGAAAAAACAAAGCAGCAAGATAGAAACGATCGTATCGGCGCGCTTGAAATTGTACTGGCAAATGAAATCCGATCGATCGGTATTCTCGCGAGAATTGCTACTAACAGTTAGTACGAGCGAGAGCTAGCTTGTCTGGGAGTAACGCGATCGAATAGTAAAAAGAAGAATAAAAAAAGAAAAAGAAAGAATGGAGAAAGAGAAGAAAAAAGATGTGAACGAGAGGGGAAAAGATACGTACGTACGTACACACACACACGTACACGTACGTACGTGTATGCATGTATCTATGTATGTATATATAAATAGTACAGAAACGTAACGAAAGAGCTGGTGGCGAGAGGGTGGTGAAGGGTTGGTGACGCGTTTCGAAGAGAACGAATGCACGAACGAACGAACGCGGAAAGCGTTCATTCGTAGCGGCGCGGCCACGGTGACGACACGAACGAGATGCATCTCCAGTGGGAAATTCTGGGAAAAGCAAATCCGAAAAACAACCGACGGAATTAGACGGCTTTCCGTTGGTCCCGCATTCTCACGACTCGTTTTGTTCGGTCAAATTAATTCCTTTCCATATCCGAAAAAAGCCTTTCTCTCTTTCTCTTTATCTCGATTTCGATTTCTATTTCTATTTCTATCTCTATCTCTATCTCTATTTCTATTTCTATTTCTATCTTTATTTTTAATCCTGATACTTCTGTATCAATGGTATAGGGGACGTTACGATTTGAATCCGTGACACATTGTGAATTTTTATTTTCATTTGTATATACGTATAGATTTTTTTCCATCCTTCTGTATCTATTGTAATGAGCATTTTTTAGTTATCTTTCTTCTATTTTTTGAATTAAAAAAATTTCTTTTTTTACCGACCCTACTTTTGTAACGTTAAGATCGTTAGAGATTCCTTTCCTCTCACCTTCGAGGCTTCCCCAGCGAAGGAAAGAATAAATAAGAAAAAAAGGAGAAAAGAAAGAAAAGCAAAAAAGAAAAAAAAATAAACAAAAGAAGAACTGAGAAGAGGGGAGAAAGGAGACGCGGAAATCCCCTAAATTATTCATACCGTGTGTACCTCGTACGCGTCGATGGTCCTTCGTGAATAATGCCACCGACGCTTCGTCGCTCTTTACAAAAGCTCGAAGCTTTTTTGCGAAGCGATTTAGTGACGAAACATCCAGCCAATACTGTCTCTTTCTCTCTCTCTCTCTCTCTCTTACACACGCGCGCGCACAGTTCCAACTTTTATATCTGTCCGGCTTTTAATCGCGAATCGAGATTACGGCACCGCAAATACACGCAGCTATCTCTCTTCCTCGAGTATCCAAACACATACATAGACGCGTATACAGATACGTACGACCGTACGTATATTTTTTTTTCTTCTCTTTCTCTTGATTTCGAGAATGGAAGTTTTATCGCCCCATTCCGATTTCGAACGTGTAAAATCTCCATGGCATGCTTTCGACGCTTCGATTTAACGTCTACGTGTGATAAGTCTGTGAATCAACCAGGTAAACTAACCAGTGCATCGTTAATCGTTTGAAAACTTTTGTCATTGTTGGTGAACTTAAGAAATTTTCTTTGTAATACAAATACAGGGGGATAATCTTTTATGTTATTTTTTTCTTAAGTTCTTTCAATTACAAAAATTCTATTTAATTGAAATTGTTTAACGGGATAATTTTTTTTGTATTTTTTATTCTTCTTTTTAAACTATTTATCATTTAATTAGGTTACTATTTTTTTTATTTATCAGACGTACTCGTATATACTGTTAATCGCGAAAAACGTTAGTTAGTTCTATATAGAATATTCGAGGAAAACCGATCGAAAAGTTAACGAGCCACGCCAGTCGTTGTTCTCTTTCACGTCGAGGTAAACGATCCCTTGCGTTTACGACCTATTGATTTACATTGTTAACGCTCTCCGATCGTAGAGAGGAACGAAATGGTATCGTTAGCTTTTCAAAAATGAACGTTACTTCGTTTCCAAAGCTTAACTGGATCGTGATAAACCTGCAAATATGTAATGCTTGCAATCCTTAGAGAATAACAATAGCAGAGAACATCAATATTCTGTCTTTTTCTCTTCCTTTTATAATCGAATACAATTTGATACAAAAAAAAAAATAAAATAAAAAAAATAAAAAGAAAAAAGTGACACGTAATTCGTTAACTATTGTTGATCATTTTATGTATTTACAAACCTGGACTTTTCATATATTTTATATTTATAAATAATTAAATCGGGCGAAAGATCTCTATTACGAACAGAAAATGTATTATTTCATTTATTGCTGAACGATACGAATTCTAATATCATAAGGAATAAGTATAATGAGTAAAATAGAATCCATTATATCTTTGGGAAGTTCTCTTTCATTTCTTTCAGACGAAGAATTGAAGAAAAGCGTCTCGTAAATCTCGCGAGGATTCTATATGATGCCCTATTGCTCACAAGAATCGTGTCAAAGAAGATACGAGAGCGTTCGGATTGGCAAAGAAAAGAGGGATCACGATATTTACAAGAACGGTATATAGAACAGGGGGAAAATAGAAATCAATATCATGCGAATGCATTTGTCTTCATTTTCCAACCGATAAACACGTGAGCTAAGGTCATTTTGTAATAGACTATTCCCTTTCTCTTCGTCCTCCTTCGTTCCCTTGCTCTGGCGCTCCTAATTCTTAATGTCAAATTCTAAGGAATGATGGGTAAAGAAAATGAACTAAAAGAAAACAAAGATGAAGTACTTTGAAGTATTCCACATTGAAACTTTGTTAATAGAAACTTCGTAGGAGAAGTTGCGTGAGATAAAACGGTGATCGATGATCGATTCAAAGACGTAATCATTGATTAAAAAAAAAAGGGGAATGAAAAAGAAGGAAATAAATTGCATATTGAGAAATGGACTTACTCGTTCGATTTTTCTATATTATCATACAAAAGTTATCGTTTCATTTTTTTTTCCTTTATCATTATCGTATGTCCAAGATCGATATTATTTATTAATATTTTACATTTGATTACGAAAGAAAAAAAGAACGCACGACGTATGCTTCATTAGGTCGAACCTGGAACGTTGCTCAGGATGTTACTCAGTAGAGTATCGGATACAGATGGAGTCTCTTCGACAGCTGTGTAGCACAGGTGTGTCGAACGACGAAGCTTAAATCCTAATCTCACGGCACTCAACGTTCCGTCGACAGATTCCAGTGACGTCGACAACGTAGAGGAACTGGTCGGTAGCCCGTGAATAATGTAACGTTCGCACGTCTACGTCGTTTCAAGGATGAATCGACGAAGACGACGAGAGAGAGCGCTCATCGTGTTACCGAAAGATCCATGTTGATCGTCCGAATGCATTGGTTATCCAATCGTCTCGTTGCAATCAAAACTATACTAATGAGGCCATCCCAACGAATGAATTTGGTCATTCGATAGCCACCGATCAATACACATATATATCCTCCGATAATGATATAATAAATAATACTTCAACGTATATCTCAACGGGCAAAAATTTTAATAACGGGTGAAAAAAAGATGCCTACGTTGTTTTCTACGTATAAAATAATCGATCGATTTTATCATATTCGTTAATGGGAGTCAAGCTCGTTATTAATTAAATCGACATCGTACAAATATTTCTCAAAGCGGTGTTAGAAGGGTGGAGGGAGGGGAGAGAAAAAAATGAATTTCCTCGTCTTCCCTCGCAGATTCTTTCCCCCACCCTCCCCTCTTATGCCCACTAACCCTTCCACTCCCATCCCTCCCGAGCCCACCAACTATCCAAACCACCCAACGAAGTCATCTCGCAAAGACGTCTATCCACCTTGGCTAGAAATTAATGCCACTTCTAACTCCGTAGACGCGACTACTTGAAAACTTAGCCGCGTGTTGGGCGAGACCGAACTCGGGCCCGACCGCCGTCATCCATTCTCGGTCGACGTGCCACCACCGGCACCATTGCCTCGTGGGAATCCAAAGAGGTGGAAGACGAAGAAGGAAGGAAAGGATGGGAGGGAAGGAAGGAAGGAAGGAAGGAAGGAAGGAAGGAAGAAAGGATGATCGAGATCGGTGAAGGAGAAAACGTGAGGGACGATCGAGGCTGGTGGAAAGGGTTTACCGACCCGGCCAGAGCGATTAGTAGGCGAGCTTCACCGAATCGTGTTGGCTTGCTCTTCTTCCTCTTCTATCTTTCTTCCTCCCATCCCTTTTAAGGAAGCCCCATCCTTAAACCAGACCTCGTCTCCCTTCGTGGTTTCGGCAGTACCGAGATGCCGCTTCCACGGTCTCTTTTCCACTCCCGATGGTATCAACCGATTCGTGGATAACTCGATAAAAGGAGTTTAGTTGCTTTAACTTTCCTCTTTCGGGGGCATAGGAAAGGGGCAGGAGGAGGAGGAGGAGGTGGGAGGGTGGTCGTCTTAACCTCTCGGTTTCTTCCTTCATTCAGTTTGATGGATTTTATGAGAGAACTATAATTTCTCGCGAGACATGTTTTCTTCGTATATTCCTTATCCCTCTTTCTCTCTCTTTTCTTCTTCTTCATCTTCATCTTCATCTTCTTCTTTTCTTCTTCTTTCGTGATCATCATCATCATCATCATCATCGTCGTCGTCGTCGTCGTCGTGATGATTATCCTTTCTAATAAATGGAAGAAACGTAGTTAGAGTTCCTTCCCCTTTTACTGTCAGACCTTCCTTTGACTTTTGTCCTTTTCCAGTTTGATGGATTTTCGTGAAGAACGGTAATTTCTCTGCAAGATCCAAACTGGGGTCGAACGAAAATTGACTGGATGAGAACGTGACCGTCGTCTTTCTTCTTCCAACGTCGACTTTTACTTCTTCTTTATTGTGCCGTCAATTCTTGGCGGTGGGCTTGATCGCGATGAGGCACGTTCGACCAAGTGCCATCATTGACACTACCACCACCAACATCTCAAAAGCACCACCATCATCATCACCACCACCACCACCACCACTACCACCACCACCACCACCACCACTACCACTCTACCACCACCACCACCATCACCACTATTACTATTACTATCACTCTCCAAACACGAAGCCAGCAACTTTCCTTCGTTCGCTCTTCCAGGATAGGGTCAACGAGATTTTCTCGCTCCAATTAAGAAGACCGTGCCAGCTACGTACGAACTCTCTTTCGTTCTCTCTACTATCCCTATTTCCTACCTCTTCTCTTTCCTTTATATCGAACGTTACTACGGCCAACTAGTCGAGACACTGTTTAAGTTCCGTCAGAGATTAGAGTCGAGTCCGGTTTACGGTGGCTCGGTTCTCCTTTTACACTTCGATTACCCAATACGATGGATCGTTCGTTCGGTGATCGAAAGGGCGAAAATGCCGATTAACCGCCTCGTAATTACCTCATAATGAAATTGCTCGATTCGAGATTGTGAAATCAAAGGGGAAAAAAAAAAAAAGAAATAAAAATAAAACAATAGTGCTCAAACGAATTCCCCTTCAAACAATCCTCAAAGAAATTTTATATCATTTTTCAATTCAATTGAAAAATATTTTAATTTGACGTCTCTCATAATGCAATATGCATAACTCTATTGATCTCCGATAGAAAGATAAAACTAAAATGAAAGTACTACTTTGTAATTAAAAAAAAATATATATATACGAGGATATAATAATTCAATCTACGAATAATTAGTAGAACAACAAAGTCTGATGGTCTTTCGGGATTGGGTTCAGCATGAAATTCATAAAAAATGGCGTAAAGAAGGATAAGAAGAAGAAGAGAGAAGAAAGAAAAGAGAAGGCTATTTTATCGTGAAGACGATGATGGCAATAGTGGTGGTGGGTAGTAATGGTGGTGGGTACACCTTCGTAAGCGACGATACCACTTTTCATCTTCTACGGAGCAAAGACGATCCTCGAGCCTTCTCGAAGTCGCCAGGATTCTAGATTAAAGGGAGAATATATATCCGAGAAGGCGGATCGCATTCCTCTTCTTACTCCCTCTCCCTCACTACCTCCCTCCCTCCCTCCCTCCATCCGTCCTCCTTCCCATCCCTAATGATCCCTTTGGCGGGCTCTCGAATATCACACGGTCGGTAAAGAGGATTCGTGCGGAAAGACGCAGCGGCGAGTCCGCGTGTCTATTTTCATGAAAAGGGAACCTTCACGCAAAATCCGTCTTGTTCTTCACACTCCTTCCCTTCTTTCCTCCCACTTTTTCCTATCTCCTTTTTTTTCATCGATCGCTTTATTAACATCCTACTCCGTTCGATTGCACCCATTCTTATTTCTTCTTTATTTTTAGGTTTCCCTCTCTGTCTGTCTGTCTGTCTGTCTGTCTGTCTGTCTGTCTGTCTGTCTGTCTGTCTGTCTGTCTGCCTGTCTGTCTGTCGATCTGTCTGTCTGTCTGTCTGTCTGTCTGTCTGTCTTCTTTTGTTTCTCTCCTTTAATTCCCACGAAAGGGAATATCTACCTTCTCTAAAATATTTTTTTTCTTTCTTCTCTTACTTTTCACCTCATATTATTTTATACTCTCAATCCTCGAATCTCTTTAAATCGATTTTCTCACTTTTGATCACACACACACACACACACACACACACGTTAGGATCTCCTTCAGAAAATCATTACTATCGTTTTTAAGTATTTTATCAGACTCTTTCGACAATAGCTTTTTGAGAGATAGCGAACGCGAGATAAAGAGAAAGAGAAAAAAAGAAAGAAAGAGAGAAAGAAACTGAAGAAGCAACGTCGTTTTCACGGAAATTCGAGAAGCCCTCGTTCGAAGATCAAGTCACAGGATCTTGTAGCTTCCACCCATTTCGAATTCTTTACGGTCCACGTACGCCCACAAGCCTATGTATAACTGTATAGCTCGCGAGTGCTTAGGGACTGACAAACGGGGGCACGGGATGGGGAGGGAGAGGCGGGAAAGAGAGAGAGAGAGAGAGAGAGAGAGAGAAATCTCTTTCGATCCGTTCTCGAAAGGTTTTCTTCTTTCGAACGATAATGTTCCCTCGTTTCATCCGGCCCGATTAAAGGTGGAAACGTCGGAACGGAAAAGTTCACCCGATTCTCATACCTTCTATAACGATCCCTTTGGCGGCTCCAATTGAACATCATCGCGAACACCAAACGATTCTTTTGCCCTTGAAAAAGGTAGTTCTTGTACTACCTTTAGAATCCCACTGCCTTCGTTCGTAACATCGTTTTCTATACTTCGTTATTCCTTAGTTTTTGAAGAACAAAAGGCAAAATGTTAGATAAATAGTATCGTCGAAATAATTTTTACGATATGAAACGATAAAAAACATGAAATTTCGTTCGTTTCGAATATTAATATTCGTATTAGTATATTTTATATTTTTTCAATATCTTGCTTCGAGCTTGTACCTCTACCGTTAAGTTATATAATAATGTCTTATATGCATATAAAGAAAACATTAGTATAGATTTTTCAACGAAAGAGTAATTTTATTTATTTAAAAAAGAAAAATATATATATACCTACATATAATGTAATAAAAAGTATGTATAAAAATATAATACCAACGTTTTTTTATCGAATTAAGTAGATATCAATATGCGTTATATTAAAAATTGAGTATAAGCATTAGGATTAGAGGGTTGGGGAGGGGAGAAATGTAATTAGGAAGAAAGATCTTAATAATGATGATGATGATGATGATGATGATGATGATAATAATAAAAACAAAGAAGATAAAGAAGGAAAAAGCAGCTTCGTAAAGCGCAAAATCGCGAATTTGCTAGACGACGTTTGAGAGACGTGGTTCACCCGTATTAGAATTCCCCTCAGAAGAGATAGGACAGGACATAATACCGTTTGGACGCGTGTTAATGTCCTGTTTCGCTGCGGTAATTATCCAGCACGTCGAGAACAGATCGCATTTAAATTAATCGACGGTAACTCGGCCGTCGCTCGGTTAACCCAACATCCATCGATCGACTCGGATTTCCACGTCGAAAAGGATCCTTTTTGAATCGTATCCTGCGACCATTTCTCAATGTTCTCTTCGTCATCGTTGCGATCACTAAGCTACTCATTCTCTCTCTCTCTCTCTCTCTCTCTCTCTCCTCTTTCTGTTTATAATAGAAAAGTGGGAAAAAGAAGGAAGAAAAAAAAGGTAGAGAAGAAACCTAGCGTACGATTTTTCATAGGATGATTCACGAATCAGCGGTAGAGAAAAGTTCCCAACCCCTCTCCATGCTCTTGGTAAAGTGCAAGAGAGGGGTGTTGACCATTATTTAAATTTCGTCCTCGCTGATTCATCGTCGTAACGTCAATCTCTGTCCAGTCTTTGCTCTCCGTGCTAAAATTTATCCGCTTGCGAAACGACTAAGAGCTAAAAGAAAGAAACCGAAGGGATAGATAGATAGATAGATAGAGGGAGAGAAAAAGAGAGAGAGAGAGAGAGAGAGAGAGAGAGAGAAAATAAGAGAAGAAGAGAGTGTAAGAGAGAGATAAAAAAGAAGTTTATACTAGTCAGTACTCTACTTGACAATCAGCTAGAAGGAGAAGCACAGGAACATGTGCTTCGCGCTAAGATGGTACTTGCTTCGGAGAAGAAGAAAATGAAATGGAGATAGACAGAGAGGAAAAGAGGGAAACCCGCAGCGTGGTGTCATCCTTGGTAGAAAAGGGGATCCCGCGGTTTTAGCTTTAATCCCTTGTGAACAATGTTACCGGGTACAACGTTCGTTGCACGCACACGTAATTCTCTTTGTGTCGTCTTTCTCCGGTCTTATGCTTTTCTCTCTCTCTCTCTCTCTCTCTCTCTCTCTCTCTCTCTCTTTCTCACTCTCTCTTTCTGGGTTGTAGATCTGGCTTCAGTCTACTTTTCTCCTAGAGAATAACGCCGACGGTAACCTCACATGGTTACGAAATTCATTTGTCTTCTTCGTTTCGACGAAGATTCGTAGGTGAAGAATGAGATAAAAGGAAAAGAGTGAAATAAAGTTTTCGTGACCTATCGTGGAGGATCGTTGCTCTTTCAGATCTAACAAACCAGTTATACGTATCAAAAAATCTTATCGTTAGACACCCCTTTGAAATCACTTTCCTTGGTTATTTTCCTATAGTTAATTTAATTTACTATTAATGCATTTGGTAGCTATTTTTAAAAATTCGTCAATCTTGTATTTTACGCGTACAGAACATGCCAAGATTCCGTGGCCCTGCTAAAAGTTATTAGATAATTTTTAAAAATCAATTTTTTTCAGGACTTATTAGATTTTCAGTTATACTTAAATATAATAATAAAAAAGAATAAAATATTTCCCTAATAAATTTCAAAAAAGGGTAATTGGTTTTTAATATCATCTAGGAACTTATGCTCCAACTGTGTAAATGCATACATACAACATACATATGCGCGCGCGCGCGTGTGTGTGTGTATGTAAGTGACATATTACTGGTGATATCAACTGAAAATCGATACGAGCATTCCGATGAAGTTTACATTTGGTGAAATCATTACGAATCATGTATTTGGCAAATTCCCAATATATTTGACGTTATACGTTATTTTCAGAGAATCAATTCGTCTGTGAAATTCGTACGCAAAGTTGATAGCATTTTAAGTCCCAAAGAGATTATTTAACGTTTAAGAAATGAAAATTTTATTAAAAGTTATGCATCGACGATTAAAAAGCCTACCAGTATCCCTCCACTTGTTTTATTATTATTATTATTATTATTATTATTATTATTATTATTATTATTATTATTATTATTATTATTATTATTATTATTATTATTAAATAATCCCGGCAATATGTTTTTATTTCTTTTGTTCCCTCAACAGACCTTTGATTTTTCACGGTATTTTGTAAATAAGTTCAAAACACGTTACTAGGTTGAATCAACGTTGTGCCGTTGACGTAATGCTTACCGTGCAAATAAAGAATAATGTTGAGAAAATGCATGGGAAATGCTCGATAAAAACATATGTTTCTATGATGTTCACGCTAATGGAAAATCTTTTTTGAGTTAATTCTTTGACGACGATGAACCGTTTTGTTTTTCTTTTTTTTTTTTTTTTGTTTAAATCGTTCGATAAAGATAAACTCATTTATTCGCATTTCTGTCTTGCAATCAGAAACGATTTATCATCATCAAAACTGTATGGAGTTTCAAACGTAAACAAAGAAACTTTCGATGCTCGTTTATCCATAATACGTATGTATGTATGTATGTATGTATGCATGTGTGTAATCTCAACGTTCATAATTACAGAATCTCAGAATCAATTTTACAAATTAATTCAATTCACCTACGTTTTCGAATGAAATTACCATAAGGTTTTTCTCGAATTACAAGGAAGTGAATTTTTTTCATTTGGTAATCCACTTTTCCTCGTGTTGTAAAGTGAAAAAAAGGAGAGGAGAAAAAAAAAGAAAAGGAAGAAGAGCGAGAAAAGGAGAAAGAACAAACGTCCGTACGTTTTAGTAGGAGAACGTGCGACGAGCTTTGAATTTCCGCCGATTAAAATCCGACAGAGAGAGAGAGAGAGAGAGAGAGAGAAACGAGTGAAATAATATTAAAAAAAAAAAAAAATGAAAGAAAAGGAAAAAAATAAAAAAAAAACAACAAAAAGAGAAAAAAAAAGGAGAATGGAATCAAATTCTTTCCGCAAAATCGCGGAGAGATGTGGAACTCGTTCACGGACGATTAATACTATCGAATCGGACCATTGATAGAAAGCGTAACAACATCGGGCATGAAATTTAAAGGGAGTAGACGATAAAAGAGAAAGTATTTGATACGCATGTCAATGCTGTAAATAAATATAGAATTATGAGGTATAGTGAAAAAAAGCAATAGGAAAGAAAAAGAAAAAGAAAAATGAATAAATACTGACGGGTAAACGAGCATTCATGCGTGTTTACTGTGCATGGATAAAAATTGGTAAGTAGAAGACTCGAACTACAAAGAGAGGTGTGGAAAGAGAGAGGGAGAGAGAGAGAGAGAGAGAGAGAGAGAGAGAGAGAGAGAGAGAGAGAGAGAGAGAGGAAGAAATACAAATAGAAAGACAGAGATAGCGACGAATAAATGATGAAGAAGAGTAAAGAAGGAGGGAGCGAAGTGGAGAGAGTGAGAGAGAGAGAGAGAGCCGGGATTCATGAAAGGGAAAACGCGAAATGCGTTTACGCTCGTTTCGCGGAGCAACGAAATGTTCGGCGAGGCGCGACGAGATTCGTTCCGTTTCGAATATCAAAAACAATTCAGGGCCAGGGTGGAGAGAATGACGAAGAGGGGTTGGTGACGTGAAGAAGAGAAGGGTTGAAGCGCATCGTCCTTTCTATATCAATCTTTCTTTCTCTGGATTTCGGCTGTTGCGGCTGCTACAGTTATTGGCGATGATGGTGTATCGTTCAGCAAGAGAAGAAGAGAGAAGGAAAGGAAGAGAAGGGGAAGGAGGGGAGAAGGGAGTGGAGGCCGTTAAAAAGAGATAGCTAGACACAAGGGGAGGCTTTTTTAGGGAGTATATATAACCATCGGCTCGAAGGGAGCTCGTCGCGTGGACGAAATGACAGGCGATATTAAAACACGTCCGGAATGTTGCTCTCCGCGTCGTTAAACACTCTTCCCTTTCCCTCTCCCACTTTTCCTCGCTTTCTCCCCAACCTCCACCCTCTCTCCCACCCACGCCCCTGCCCACCCTTACCGTCTCACTATATATTCTTCTTTCCTCCATATCCACCAGCCGCGTCTATGTAGTCGTCATTGACTGTATACGTTTGTCAAAAACCACCCCCTTCCGTGTCGAAGTATCGTGCGATACGATACCCACTCTAGTCCCTCAGCCAACCCTCTCTCGTTCAGGTAAATCCCTTCGAAGTGGAAGGGACGAAAATTACGAGCTTCGATATCTCACATTCGGATTCTCTTCAAATCGTATACATATACATATACATATATATATATATATATATATATATATATATATATATACACATACACGAATAATAGATGTAGTCGTAGTCGTGTGTCGTGTAGTGAAAACAAGAACGTATAAATGCCTTTTGTATCGAGTGAAAATGGATTGGAAAGTTTTAAAATGGGTATTCGCGTTTTACATGTACATCATACGCGCGTATTGCTCTTTGATTTCTTCCCTCGTTTATGTTATTTCAAGGACGAACCCGCTCATCGATATATATGTATATGTGTGTGTATATATATATATATATATATATATATATATATATATATATATATATATATATATATATCTGTATATTTAATATTGTTGAAAGCGTAGAAGCGATGGTATATTAGTAATTCTTTTTGCGTTAAACCAGCTTCGAATTTTAGTGTGATTTAACTTCGTAGTAATCATTAAATCGTAATATTTGAAAAGGAAAATAGAGGTAAGGGTGTACGTGTATATAATACGATCACGCACGAGTAATGATCAATAATAGAATAGTTATTTAAATCCTAATCGAGTTTACAATGTGGGGAAATTTAAGGATGGACGGTTCTTCCGAAAGAGGCCGCAAATTCGCCGCACGATCGAATACATAAACAACACGAAAATCTCTATGTAACATAGTGAATTCAGCCGTATTCGAGTTCGTTGAAGGACAGTAGGGGAAAAAACACGATGAGCTCCTTTGATTTGCTACAAAGCAAACGTCGTCGTAGTTTCTTGCTTTTGTATGTACACGTAGAGATCTATTCTCGACTTAATAGTTTTCTCTGTGGTCGGTAGAAAAGAGATAGATAGATAGAGAAAGAAAGAAAGAAAGAAAGAGAGAGAGAGAGAGAGAGTGAGACAGCGAGAAAAGAGAGGAAAGGCGAGAGGGAAGAGCACGCCAAGGGTGGACCAAACTTTAACATCAATGCCGATCTTTTATGCGAAACGTTGCGACAGTCCTCGCGGAAGAATAAAAGCTTAGGTATTTTTCAGGGGAAAAAACGCCCCTCCCCCTCTTAAAATACATTCTCTTTTCTTTCCTTTTCTCAAACTTTATTACGCACGATCGAACTTATCGAATTGGTTTTCATGCAATTGGACGATCACCGATTCTGATTTTCTCTCGACTGACGACAAAACTCGGATTTACTGAAACTTTCCCTTTTACTTAGAAAGACCGACGATACCGTCGCGAGAAAATAGATTAGAAAAGAATGAAGGGAATGAGGCAACGAAAAGAAAAAAAAAAAAAAGAAAGGGAAAAAGTGAAAAGATACATCTGTTTTTCTATGCTTTCATTCCAAAGTAGTATTGTAGACGTTAATAGATGTACATTGATATTATCTTTTCGTTTATGAACAAAAGAAAATAATTAATTGTTATGTTTATAAATATTAGTTAAATGGTTTTAACCAATTAAAATTTAACTAGTTAAATGGTTTTATGTTATATGGCCTTTTTTTTTAATGATTAATACAACGTATGCGAATGAAGAGCATATTAAATACTTACATACGTCTTTATAAAATAATGTTTCAAATTGAATAAATAATATTCAGTATAAAACAAAATTGAATAAATAATGTTCGGATTACGAACTATCTACGTTTATATTTTTGCCAATTAGGAGAGAGCCATCCTTTTAAGTTTAATTTTATTTAATAAAATTTATAAACTAAACCTAACGAAACGAAACGATTCCTTTAGATCGATAGTATTAGATACAAGGACGTGGTGGAGATCGGGCTAGAAGAGAATGGAAACGTGTTAAAGGGGTGAGGGGGAGGGAGAACGAAGGACAATGGAAGCGAGGTAATAGATAACACTTGCTGTCAGTGTCGGAAACGGAAAAGAAAAACGTCGAAGACAAGGACAGTGTTCCTTTTGGGTATGAGAAAAATAAACAAGGAGATTTCGGAGGTTTTCGAACTCTTTCCTTTCTTATTTTCTTTTAGCTATACGATAAAAAGGGTTTCTTACGACGACGAAAAGCTATCCGTTTGGAGTTACTTTTTCGATTCTCTTCCTCTCTTTTTCATTCTTTCTGTTTTTTCCTTTTTTTTTTTTTTGAACTTTTCCTCGCATCTTTCCCTAATTCATAGAATAAGGAAAAAGGGACAGGAGGACGATTAGAATGCCTTACTCTGTCGAAACCAATTCCAAGATTATCCATAATAAATAAGTTACTAGAAATCCTTTGGTTGGTATAGTCATTCACGACAATGGTCGCTCAAAGATTCTTAAGTGCTTACATATCGAGTTCTATATATTTTATCGGTGATATTGAACGTTCAACAAGGAGGAAGATAAGATTGTGTGCGTCGGAAAATCTTCCTCGTTTATGCTGATCCACGCACATTCCGATGTCCGATTATCAAAAGGATAAAAGTTGCAAAACTAGGCCTAGTTTTTTTCCTTGAAAATTTATCGATCGAACTTTATCATCAGTACATCGAGAATTTACGATAATCTTTAAATTATAATTTGTCTTATTAAAAGATTATATCGTTACGAGAATCTATGTAAATATTGTTGCAGAAAATTATGATGATGATAATGATAATTTGAAAGAAAAAAAAAAGAGGGAAAAAAAAGCAAGAAAAAATTATTTACAGCTAACTACGTACTATTATCTATTATCTACACGAGTAATCATATCACGCACAAGGGTCAGATTCATATTCATAACTTTATTTTTCTACTTCGTTTATGTTTTTCAATATAAACGTCCCTCGTTCGTCGTACTCACATGCATTACGTCGAGTATGTACAGCCTTTCTCTATTGGCCAGAGATGAGAAAGATAAGAGCCCCAGCTCCGAGACCACTTTAAATGCCACTTCGCTACGGATATTCTTTTCTGTTTTTCAAACATCATTTTTCTAAATTTATAACGCTCTACTAGACAAGACGCAAAACGTTCGGAGGGTCCCTTCTTCTTTTACATTTCTTTTTATTCCTTTTTTTTTGTTTTATTTTAATTTTTTTTCTTTCGTTTTCCTTTTTAACGATGGCGCACGTCGTTTTAATTGCCTGTCGTGTAAAGAAAATATCATCTCCATTATACTCGAAGGCAAACTTGGAAAACGATAATTATATATATATTTTTGTTTATATATATATATATATATATATATATATATATATATATATATATAGTCGTTCGAACTTTCGAAGACTATCGTAACGGTTGTAACGAGAGAGTATAAATATCGATAATATCAACATTTCTGTTAATTAAGTTAGAGAGAAAGAAAGAGGAAAAGAGCAATACCATTGAAGTAAAACGATCATCAAGGGGGAAAAAATTTAACTATGGGAAATGTATATTCTCATAAAAAATCTCAGGTAACCTCATCCACCGAGAACGTAAATTTAGAATTTCCTTGAGAACTCGTTAAGCTTTCTCGGTATAAAGACTCTCTGAAACGCTGCAAAAGTCGAAAGTAATGATCGTTCGTTCTCGCGGTTAAACGACTCGTGCCGTAAAAATTTTCGCTCCGTATACTCCATAATCGTTGTTTCTAATGCTTTCGTTCTTTTAACTCACATCAACGTGCGTTACTAATACATTCATGTACGTACACTAAACACGAATAAAACAACTTCCCCTTTGATTGTATATAACTTTTTCAAATTAGATAAGATACATCTACACATGAAAGAAAAATTTCTATTTCTATGCGATAAATGTCAGTTTTCAAACGGGGAAAAGATTGAATTTTATATTATTCGTTGAAAAGAAAAAAAAAAACAAAAGGAAAGAAAGAAAAGAAAATACATTTTCTCCAATTATGCAATTTTTGCAATTTGTTGCTATTTGTCATTCATTATCGCATTATTACATTGTCCACGATAATGGTCAAAGAATCGTACGTGATTGTATTAAATCGACGTTTTCTTCGTTCGTTTGTACGCGGCACGCCACTTTGCCTCGTTCGAAGGCCATTCATTGGGGAAACACGTGGTACAGATGCGAA